>JAHWFP010176344.1:38613-107781 GCA_023313725.1 Lithobius niger | reverse complement strand
CATCATAAAACTATAAACAACGAGAAAGCAAGAGCATGTGAAAAGAATGAAATTATTGTTAAAGCTCACTGTTTGACTAGAGCTTTAGCTTGCATTTTCGTTTGATTATCATCCTGTTTGTGATCAAGACCCAAATACAGTGGCTGAAAATTTAAATCAAGAGCATTTTCATGTGTTTGTGGGGTACCGCGTTTTCAGTGACGCCTTTTCAGTCTTCGGTCAAGAGCATGTGCTTCATAATCACACAAGTTGAGTGTTTCGTATTGTACAAAAGATTGGTAAACAAGATGTCTGTGTTTTCTCAGAACACAACAGACATTCTTGTTTGCCAATCCTTTGTACCATAGGAAGCTCTCAGTAGTAGTGGTGATGTGATGGTAGTGGTGGTGGTGGTGGTAGTGATGGTGGTGGTGGTAGTGATGCTGGTGTTGGTAGTGGTGGTGGTGATGGTGGTGGTGTTTATAGTTTTATGATGGTAACTAAACCTACCCCAACAGAAATGTAGCATGGAGTATTACCATGGTGACCATGCTTTAAAAGAAAATATATCCGTGAAGATAAAATGTGATAACCGTGGGTTGAATGGTTTGTAATCATGGCATCCTAGTAGTGGATCTGAGGTCTTAACATGAGCATTTTATTCTTACTACCATGGTGGAAGGCCCAACTGCTGGGGTATAATCGACCTGGCGGGTATAACCTGGGGATCATACCCCGCTACCACGGTTATACCCCCTAGTTCAGTTGTACCCCTAAAGATTTTCGTTGTATGCATGCGCAGCTTGCCCAGCTCAGCTCAAAGCAGATACCGACTGCTAGTTAATAACTGCGACTTTTCCTTGTATACATCATTATAATATAGCAGAACTCAACGTATTCACACTGGTTTCGTATTTTAACATCAAACTTTGTAAGGTAAGTATCTTACGTACATTTTAGTACACTTCTTAGGTAAGTATCTTACAATTTTTCATTGGTGATCTATTAACATACATCATTTAAATTTTTACCGCATTACTCTTCGAGCAGTAGATCTCAGGGTAATTATTAGCAAACTATTCATATTTAGAAAGTGCTGATACAAAGCCTTCTCTTAGATGATTTTAGCAACCAGAAGAGGCTATCTACGCTGTCTCCTGTAAGATGACTCCTCATTGGGGACAACGAATTTTACAAACTGATACAATAGAAGGTGCCCACCAATCAGCTTAGAGCTTTCTAAAAACCCAAGCAGCAGATGTAAAGTGGAACGTACCACCATCATTTCGGTTGTTTTTTGCCGCATGAGGGAGGCAACCGGAGTGTCCGGGGGAAACCCTATTGCAACGGGCGGGAAACAACCGAAGAAATAACAGTACATTACACTTCCCTCCACCAGGATCGAATCCGGGTATGTAAGAAGCCACTGATGTACAGCCGGGATCAAGATGGGTATCGAATCTGATGCCCCAGTGCTCGCGAATATAGAGTGGTAAGATAATAAAGCGCAGCATTGCGCTATAAATATTCATAATCACAAAGAATGTTTAGTTCTTTTGTTATTATTTAGTTTGAAGTGGAATATACCCCAATAATGCAACCCTCATCCTTAACACGACTAAAGCAGTTTTTTGCACTCAGCCTGTAATTACTGAAACTAACTCACGCTAATTAATTTGAAACTATATCCCTCATGCTTCACTCTGGAGATATAACTCGCAAAATAATTACAATTCATTAGTTTTAATGTCAGAAAAACTGCGTGCGAAAACCGTAGCCATATTGTTAATAAAACCTTTAGGGCTATTACTACTGATTACAGCATAGTCTAATCACAATTATACTCGCGTTATAAACCAGGGTTACAGCTTGTTTTTCTCACAGTTGTACGTTCCTTTAAACCATGTTTATGATGGTAAACAGATTGGAGAACCACAACCTATGTCATAAACGCCCACATCATCATTCTCTGCTTAAGAGAAAAAATACGAATGTTACGTGGTTATTGGTATACCTTTATTAGTTCAGTCTCTATGCATAGAATTAAACTTTCCTACTTGTTGGAAAGTATTGTATATTTTAACGATCACTATCACATGTAAAACTTATGCTGCTGTATTATATATACGGTCCATGTAAAGTCACTATTCTATCTGCAAACTTAAATAGGTTAAGGACTGTTATCCCAAATGGTGGCACCACCTATTAACTATCATTGTAACTAAATGTAGTCATTTAGAGCAGCAAGTCCATGGCTGGTCGGTTCATCTTTGTTAGCGAGTCCAGCAACTGGTATTTTCTCTAGCCCTACAATGCTAAGTCACCTAGCCCTGCAAGCACTTTCCAGGATGACAGACAGGGACACCAGCATAACGTGTAAAAATATGGCTTTTAATATTCGGCTGCCCTTGCTATTGCGACCATTACCAACAACGCAAAGCATGAAAAGACTAAAAACTGCAATAGTACTACAAAATTTGACTGAATGAAAAACCACCTCCCCAACATGGAGGCATAAAAAAAACATTAAAAAAACACAACAACAAAAACACAAGAACATAGTTCCTGCACTCCGCCATACTACTTCTGTGATATACCACTCACAGTTTGCTGTAAAAAATTTTTTAATTTATTTTTTTATATTTTTTTCTTAATTCAGTCATCATTCAGTCACTATTAAGTTCATCATTCAGTCTAATTTTGTAGTACGATTGCGCAGTCGTTTATAGTGTTTTTCTTGGTTTGCAGTGTTGGTGATGGTGGGAAGTGTTGGTGATTCAGCAAGGAGGCCGAATATTGAAAGCCATATTTTTACATATTTTCCTGGAGTATCTGTCTGGTCATCCAGAAACATTCCACTCTAAAAGAAAACTATTCATTACTTTTTGGCCGTGGCAGACTAGTACTATTATAGTCCAATGTAAGATCCATCTTACCTCCAAAACTAGCGATCCACAAAAAAGTCCAGCTGTGAGTCCATGTAGCCATTTTCCCAGAAGCTCCGTATCGTATATCCAGCAATTGCCTCTTTCTCCGCAGCTCTCTTCCCACACGAGGCACGCTTTGTCCACTACTGTACCATAAACGACAGTCGCTGGAAGGAATGCTGTTGAAAAGAGAAACAATTAAAAATAAATACAGATGCAAACCTATTTACGTTGCCTTTTGGACTTGTATGTCAGACTGCCTGAGCGGGGAATCGAACCCCGGACCTTTGAAACCAAAGGCCAAGGTCCTACTGCTGAGCAAAACTGACACGGCGATTGGAAAGTGTTTGTTTATATGTATATATGCATGTGTTAAATGCTGCCTATGGACGTTTCGTTTAGGCCGTGTCAGTCTGGCTCAGCGGTAGGACCTTGGCTTTTGGTTCCAAAGGTCCAGGGTTCGATTCCTCGCTCAGGCAGTCTGACATATAGGTCCAAAAGGCAACGTAAATAGGTTTGCATCTGTATTTAGTTATTTCTGGTGAGCCTTTGGCTTTCCCGTCTTTAGACAATTAAAAGTTGGTGAGGAGCACTCAGAATTCACGGGAGGGATCAGGAGGGATCACGGGAGGGATTCAGGGAGGGATCAGGTGGGATCAGGGAAATTAACACAGAGATACTGTTGTTCACATTCCAGTGAGAATGAATGATAAATGGATTTGCAAGTGTGAACACCCAATCATTCAAGAACCACAGACACTTACGGACACTGATTTGGTTTTTGGTATGAATCTGTACTGCCAATATTCCGTAACAAGAAATGTGTTTCGAAATCTCTCAGGTAGTCTATTCCAACGCCAATCAGAATTATCACAGTTCACTCAGAATACGAAGGACAAGCAAATGAGTAAGTAGCAGTCTAGCCTTAGAAGGTGCAATTTGGGCTTACAGAGTTTAATACAAATCATAATAATCGTGCACACAATCACATTTTCACAATCAGCTGTATAATTCTTTGGTATAACGTCTTGACGTTTTTGCAAGTCTTGGACATTCATAAAAGATTAGTTCAATTGTTCAACACTGGGTATATGGAGAAATACCTTCCATTACTCCATTTCTCATATGTGAACTTTTTTTTTTACCTGTAATACAGAGGAGTGCGTTGAAAAGACCAGCTGCCAAACTCTTGTCCCTAGGCTCCATACACCTATAAACCAAGAAAAGGCCAGTTATACAACATGTTCCATTTGCACACCATGCACGAAAATTAGTCTTAGCCCACACCTGGCCATCAGGGAAGTTGGCGTCGTACTATTTACCCATGATGATACAGGTAAATCTTGGAAACAAGCAACCTACTTCACAATCTGATCACACAAACGTGAGGGGACCAATTCCTTCATGCAACCCTTTCATGGAATGGCTACGGTATTTTTAATGTCAAATTGAACGCTTTTGAATTTTTCCTAAGATGAATTTATTCTTAATCTCGCATTGTTATTGTGTCTAGCTACCTTAAAAGCAAATTTTTTGT
The DNA here is from genome assembly GCA_023313725.1 of Lithobius niger. Classification (NCBI taxonomy): domain Eukaryota; kingdom Metazoa; phylum Arthropoda; class Chilopoda; order Lithobiomorpha; family Lithobiidae; genus Lithobius; species Lithobius niger. The sequence goes on along the minus strand of JAHWFP010176344.1, from coordinate 103,338 downwards.
TCAGTTCCTCAATGTCCCGTAATCAAAACAACTCCCGTAATCGAAACTCAACTCTAGCTGAGTTGTAAATCGTAACTATCGCATGGTCGCGAGTTAGCATGGCGATCCATTACAAATTCCATTAAATAAATATAAACAAGTCGCTGTATATAGTATAAAAGAAAGAGGAAAACAAGCCAAATAGCGAAAAGCATATGCTAGAATAACGTAGTACAGTAAGCCACCTTTACGCACTTATGTTTCGTTGAAGTGGCATGACCCGGATTCGAACTGGCAACCCAATCCGTTCCCAGCTCACTGACATAACGTCATGCCCACTCCTCCAATGGCATAAAGACGACTCACTGAACCCGTCATTAAGGTTACAGCATCGAGCCCTATAGTCACTGCTGTGACCTTAATTACGGGTTCAGGTGAATCATTTGTACTCCAGTGGAGGAGTGGGCATATCGATAAAAGTATTTTGTCAGTGATCTGGGGATGGATTGGTTTGCCAGTTCGGGATGATTTGAGCTGTTTGGCTTGTCTATCTCTTTCCTTTACAAAATCCACCTTCCCATTCTTTGAAAAGTCTGAAAATTGCTGCAGCACCCTGAATCATGTCGCTGTAAGTGCAGACCAGGATTGATCCCAAATAAGTAAGTCAGAGTTTCTAAGTCTAGTAATAAACCTCTAGACGTCCTTCAGTAACCCGTTTTCTCCGAAGTCAACGTGAGTTAGGCTGCAAACGATGTGTCAGAAAGCTCTCCAGGTAGTGTTGTTGGCAGTGTTGTGACTCGTGACAAGTTTCTAAAGGTGAGAGAATGAGTTGCAAGATCGTTGTATAAGTGCATAGGCACAGACATAACCTCTTCACACCAGAAGGATCCAAACAGGTTCAATTACAAGATGGGGGAAATGTAAGTCCTTAGACCCACTACCAGCTTTGTGAGGACCCAGAGTAAAGCGAGCCATCACAGCACAGTGGTTACATCCTTTTCTCTATATCAAGTGAATGACAGTTCGAATCCCACCCTAACATAAGCAACTGGGAAAAAACATAGCTTGGAAGTTAGTTGGGTCTGAAGAGGTTACACGACGTTTCACTTGGTCCAGCATAACCTAATTCCTAGAGTACCCGAACAGGTAGGCTACAAGGTGGAAGAAAAGCCCACTGCACGCTTTGTGAGAGGTCTCCGGAAACCGGAGCAAAGCAAGCCACCACAGCCCAGTGGTTAGTATCCTTGTTTCCAAAACAAGAGAATGGCGGTGTGAATCCCATGACTCACCTAAAGGACTTTAAAAAAAAATAATAACCCTGGAATTTAGTTGGGGTCTGAAGAAGTTGAAGTTAGTATCGCGAATAATTAAAAATCGTACCGGAAAAAGACAAGCGTTCCGCCGATTCTTTCCGTTGAGGTGAGAAACCGCATTAATGTCATGACGACAACATACGTGATGAAGGCCGTACAAACCGTTGGACATTTGCCTTGTTTGATGACGCCAGCATTGATGTCCGCACAAGTACAGTGTAAGTATTCCTGCAACAAAGGCAAACAAATATTAGCATTACATGATTGGCAAATAGTTTTTTTTTCAAATAGGATTATGATAAGGGTTAGTCTTTGTGATGAGGCGAAACATACAGTTATCTATCCTTATAAAACTATTAGCCTAATATGGCTATGTCATGAAATACAATTTTTGGAAGCTCAGTTTGAGCCGAGATTGCGTTTGAACTAAATAGGTTGAAGACTCAGTTGTTATAAATTACTGGAAATTCCAAATACAGTGACGGGCACTGCCAGCAGACTATTAAAAATTTCTTGCGAGGTTGAGGGGGTGTCTTCTGCATTACTCGCTACTTCAGTACCAATCCATTTCTGTGAGACAGAGGAGGTGCTTGTTGTAATGAGGATATCTTGTCGTGCACATTGTACTGTATACGGATACTGGGTTTTGTTTTGCCCCTCGTAGGTTCAGTTAATGCGTAATCATATGCTTAATTTCCGCCCACCCCCCCCCCCTCTCCCAATCTTTTATTTTCTAAATAGCAAGGCTAACAGACGCACTGGCCCACACATGAGCATTTGCCGTTCAGGGCCCCCACCACCCACTCCCACTTCCGTGCTTTGGCTTTAGCGCTCTGTAACTTGTGAAAAATAACTGTCCTGTCGTGCATGATATGACATCATTTAAAACTTGCCGCTGAGATGACCGCACAAAGCAAATTGCTAGTCGAGGCAACAATGTGCCAATTTCACTTTTCAAGGCAACAACGTACCAGTTTCAACTTCTGTGCAAATAATTGACACGCTCACCCGTTTTCATTATTGGGTTTGGGGGTTCTTGCCGTCGTTTTGCTGCTTCAGGGGTTTCTTTTGGCTATTTGCAATGTTGTTGTAGTTTTGTTCGTTTTAGGAGGGTGCGTAGCTTAGGGCTGCAGCCCCAATAAACACCTATTCCATTCCATTCCTGCTTCGGGGGTTCTTGTCGTCGTTTTTGCTATGAGATTTTGCCTTATAATGTAAAATAATAATAGCAGTAAAGAAGACAATATCATTCTATCTGCTGTAAAAATATTATATTGTGGTCGTCACTCATTTTGACTGCACTTTGCCTACTTTCAATCATTAGTCAACTCATTATATTAAGGTCTGGACAACCTTGCAATTTATCGTACTGCCCATCATTTGCCCTGTCGATCGCACGTCCTGCCGATCATTTGGCTGTCGATCTTCTGGTATTCTTCCGTTAATCAGATGGGTGTCAGTCACTTGTCCATAACCCGGTCCTTCATAGCCAGTTATGGCTGCGTATCAGTGACCGACCAACTGGGCTGCATATCAGTGACCGATCCTGGTTTTTCATCCAGTTATGGCTGCGTATCAGTGACCGACCGACTGGGCTGCATATCAGTGACTGATCGACCGGGCTGCATATCAGTGACCGATCCTGGTCTTTCATCCAGTTATGGCTGCGTATCAGTGACCGACCGACTGGGCTGCATATCAGTGACTGATCGACCGGGCTGCATATCAGTGACTGATCGACCGGGCTGCATATCAGTGACCGACCCTGGTCCTTTACAGTCCAGTTGAAACTCTTATATATAAAAATTTAGTCACAATTACCTTATTATTGAAGATTGACTACGGAAAACTGCCGGAACTTGCTTGAAAATGTGTTGCAAACATTTTCTCCGAAAGCCAGAAACAAGCACTTAAATAGTGTAAAGTGTTTCATCCTCCAGGTTACTGCCCTGTACCTCACTCGCCCCTAGGTCCCCTAGCTGGCTTTGCAAGGAACCCGCCCAAAGTTCAAACATATTTCCTTTGTCGTCTTTTTAAAAAGTACATAAATTAATAATATTACCGCAGGTTCCATCTCTCATTCATAGTCGCGATCCCAGCATGCAATCAAATTTGAAACGACTGATCGTAACTATTTTCTTGGATAACAGACGTTAAAAATACGGTATTTGGGTTTTAACCTAATAAATAAATGCGGGAAAATACCACTCGGGTAACAATTAATCCAGGTATGTGGCACCTACGCTTACAACAGCGTTCCACCTAGGATTCCACGAGCGTGAAGCGACGAAGCAGATATGGCTACTGAAAGCCAAGTCAGACTGGCGCAGAAAGAGTTCAGAAAACTGATGTTTTTTAGTGCTGCTCTGGTAAAATAAGATTGTAGCGATGTTGAATCAACTGGCCTGTATCTGAGAAACGAAACCGACAGCTTCGTTCCCAGATGACCTTGTAACGAGAGATGGAATATGAAGCAATAGTTACAATGTATTGGACACAATATTCGCCCCTGGTCAAAGTATGGCTCCAATACAGCGTCCTCCTGTGACTTCATCCAATTGGTGTGCAATTTACATACTTTTGAAAAAGTTCAGAAAGGAATAATGTGGTCGAAAATCTAAACAGTTTTTAAAAATTCCTTTCTGTTGTGGAATAAAACGAGTCATCCTGGCTTGAAATTATCTGAATCTTCCTTGCGCATATATAAGGTTGTTTCGTCCATCAACTCTCTTTCACCTACCTTAGACGTTTCGTTGTATTCCTGGCAACCCAAATGACAAGCTGTGAAGTATGTCATGTCATTTACCACATCACAAACCGGAGTATACTTTTCCGTCGTACAGTGACAGTCCTGATTGCACATATTCACAATTTCCAGACTTGAAAAAAAAAAGGAATAGCCTAATTAGTAAAAAGCATAAAAGAAAAATAATAAGTCTTGCCTTATAATTAAATAGCACGTAATAAAATCGCTGTTTTGTTACAAAGGTAAGTGAGAAAGGTAAGTGTTCGGATGATGAACAGATTTCTAAACTAATGTTTTACCATACTGGCTTTACCCACTGCTGCGATTCTGAGAAATGAAGAATATGACCTTGAATACACAAGAAACGCAGTTTTTTTAATCTATTTTTATGCTGGCCGAGGGCTGTGCGATAAGCTGGCATGCTTGGTTATGCTATGCAATACGTTCTGTATCACTGTATTCTGCCAGGCCACAGGACGGGACACACATTCTCTCAGCAAATTTTAACAAATGGCATGAATTGGCAGCCAAATTAATCGCACCGACGAATAAATAGTTCGAAAGTTAAATGAAAATTAGAACATTGCTACTCGCGGTAGCAATCTTCAAGTTTTCATTTATTGTCCAAATTATTACTCCGTGCGATCAACTTGGCTAATAGGTTTAACCTTGGCGGTCTTTTCCTGGTTGAATAATATCATTACTTTCAAAAGCCGAACCTTTTTGGAAACTTAGCAGCTTCTCGTATACCAGTTTTGATTTTGGATGGATATCATAGCTTTCATAGGACTGTGAATGCACACAAGGTCACACGGTCTTATTGTCACCTCTACCGTTTTTTTTCTGGTTTATTGCATGTCCATGTTTCACATGCTTAAGTTTCTTCAATCCCATTTTTGCGCACACTGGCTAACAAACACTGATTTTCGTTTGCTTCGGTAACTCAATCTGCGTATCCCCTTCAGTTTCTCTTCCCGAGCTTAAGAAACACATGTACCTTAGGACCGTTACGTGTCTGACATGTTTTTCTCCACCTTTGTCTTTATCTGTCTATAAATAATTAGTATCAATTATTCGTATTCGTTTCGCCCTTGATAAATAATTAGAAGTTATATCAGCCAAATTGAGATTTTTTCGGTCGTTTTTTCGCTTACATGATGTCATGCAGAAATCCCTGAAGTTCACTGTTGCTAAAACACCAGACATAAAACCCTTTGGCTCGTGGATGTTCATACTATCACGTAACCAATATCTAACGTTACGCAATCCAAGTCAACATAAATGACTGATTATTTTGTCCTTCGTTGCAGTTCAGTTTTTAATTCATTCAGGCTTTTAAAATACATCTAAGGACTATGGTTGATTGTCCAAACCATTGTGCTTGAAATCTTTGGTTGCAACATTGAAAAGAAACGAAATGAATTTAAAACTCTTTCACGCATTTGTCCTGGCCCCTACAAGCCCCAAACCAACAAAAGTACAATGTTCAGATCACTGCGCATTAGTGTTGTAGGCTTTTCCAATTTGTCGTTAGCCATGAGCAATAAGTCTAGACTTTTAACAAGGGGGACGCAACGATAAGTGTATAACGCTTAAAGCATGCTGTACTATACTGTTGGATGATACTGTGGCCTGCCTTTTCAAGGTACATAAAAGTCTCCAGTAAGCCTTTCTGTCTAGCTTCCCTGCAGAGCAGATGTTGTGGCTAATAATGTCAATGAAAACAGTACTTCATGGCTACACCATTAAAGGTCTTGCTGGGAGACATTGATCTCTTTCTCTGCAACTCGTTGAGCTTCTTTTATCAGTCGCACTTCACCTCATTTTGGCCACATTGCGACAAGCCAAGATGGGTTGGATAGCAGATTTTCATCACTCTTTTCACATCTTGTTGAACTTCTTTTATTCGCCGCATTTCTGTTGATTTAGGTCGCATTTCAACCAGCCAAGTAAGCTTTGGATAGCAGATTTCTTTTCATCATTACTCTTTTAGCATATCGTTGAACTTCTTTTATTCGCCACATTTTCTTGATTTAGGTTACATTTTAACCAGCTACGAAGGCTTTAGATAGCAGATTTCTTTTCATCATCACTTTTTTCGCGTCTTGTTGAACTTATTAATTTATTAGAAGTTAAACTTGCGTACATTACTATGGAGGCATACGCATTCCAGGAATTTGCTGACCAAATAGGCAGACCTTTGTAGCCGTTGACCGTCGCCTTCGAGACACTGGAAGATTCGAGCCTGTTACTGCCAACTGGGGAAGAGAAAGAGCCGCCAGAACGCCTGCTGTAGAGCAACGAATCCTGGATCAGATAGAGGCAACTCCTGGAGCCAGTACGAGAGGAATTGGAACAATGGAAGGTGTGTCACATATGACTGTCTGGAGGGTTCTGCAGGAACAGTTGTTATATCTGTATCACCTCCACAGTGTTCAGGTGCTTTCACTGGCGGACTATGCAACACGAGCGGCATTTTGCCAGTGGTTTATGCAGCAATGTGCCGAAGCCCTAATGTGCATTTCGTCAGTTCTTTTCACTTGTGAAGCAAGCTTTACCAGGGATGGCATCATTAATTTCCATAAAAACCACTTGTAGGCAGAGGAAAATTCACACGGCATTGTCCCATGTAGGCACCAACCGTGGTTTAGTCTGAACGTTTGGGCCGGCATTGTTTCATGGTGACGAATTATTAATAGGTCCCTATGTGTAGGCGCCATGTCTAAATAGTGAAACCTATCAACGGTTTCTCGAACACGAGGTGCCTACCTTACTGCAGGATGTTCCATTGGGTGTCAACAACGAATGTGGTTCATGCATGATGGTGCTCCACCACATTTTAGCCTCCTAGCACGACAATTCTTAAATCGTGCCTACCCAGCTAGCTGTATTGGTCAAGGTGGACCGCATACGTGGCTCCCACGTTCACCAGATCTGAATCCACTTGACTTTTACTTGTGGGGACACCTAAAGTCGCTTGCGTATTCAGTTCCAGTCGACAACGAGGAAACCCTTCGGCAGCGGGTTGTCGAATGTTGCCATACGATCCGAAATACACCCGGTGTGTTTGAATGCGTTCGCCAGTCAATGGCAAGACGTACCCTTGCCTGTGTTGGATCGCATGGTGGTCATATCGAGCACCTTTTGTAGCCACAAAAGGCACAAATTTTTCTCTTCTAAACTGAAGACGATACCGGATTGGAGATTTCAGTGCTCTGCATGGCGACGCATTTGTTTCAGTAAAACTGCTAAAGAGCCCCCCCCCCCCCCCCCCGCAACGTGACCCCCTTTCACCATTACTACTCCCAACTGCAAAGTTTTACGACCTACATTATGAAGTAATGAAATTGCAAGAAGGATGTGTCAGTTGTAGTTGTTTGGACAAGTTAGGTTGGAAGTTATGAAAAACTTCAACGTTTTACTCCTAACTTTGGGGGGCTGTAAAGGAAAACGGATGCATTTCCGGACCCATGTTTATAGGACTTTTTAGGCTTACTTTTGATCATAGACTACACCCTGAAAGTTTAGCTAGACCTTTCAGGTACACCCTGTGTAGTAAACTACGAGAGGGACAAATTAGTCTGCCAGTGAGCCGCCTTTTTAAAAGGATTCAAAGGGTTTTAGCGAGCATTAGCCACTCCTGGTCATCTGTCCGACGATGCCACCTTTACAATTTACACTAACAATGTATCTGACAACAATTAGGCACGTAACAGTAACACAAAATCATCGTTATTGAGGGCACTTTTTCTCCATGAAGGACACGTTCCCAAACTTTAATGTTGAGGAACGTGTGTTGGCTCCTTAGCATCTGATTCCAATGATTTGCAAAGATTTCTACCACATGCGGAATTTTTCCCAGTAGGCTGAAATCCGCAAAACTCTTGTTACAGTTAAAAGACACAGTCTGCCTGTTGTTGTTTTTACATAGCTATATTTTTACTTAAAGGAGCCGAGCATAAGCCAGTTGAGGATGTGGCCATAGCGACTAAGGCGCTATGCGAGTGATCTGGGGGCGAACTGGGTAGCTGGTTCGAATCCGGGTCATGCCACTCCGACGAAACGTAAGTGCATAAAGGTGGCTTACTGAACTACGTTATTTCTAGTGTATGATTTTCGCTGTTGGCTTAATTTCCAATTTTCCTTAGTATTATTTCCAGCTATTTATGTCTATTTATTTCTCCACTGTAGACGATGGAACGGACAATTTAGCAGGAAAAATCCAAGCGGTAAACCATGTTTGCCATTTTTTAGTTTTTTACTTTTAGGGAGCCAAACTTGGTTGTTCCACCATAGAGTATACGATGAAAGGAACAATTTAGTCTGCCAATGAGCTGCCTGTTTATAATTTACCACAACAGTGTATCTGACAAACATTAGCCATGCAACAATATACTTGGCAGCTATTGCCTGGAAATGTTATGACTCTGCTCCGAATTCCACTCTTTTTTTTTGGCACTGTCAATGGTTTATGGTTCTCTACAACTTTCCAGGATTACACCACTATGTATGAAGCGTAGTTATAAGTTAATTCAAGAAAGAATATTTCACTGTTCTAATGGAAGTAGGTGTATTATGGATGATTATGGAATGGTCAATCGTTCGTTATACACGTGCCCTGGTTCAATAAAGAATGTTTCCCTTCTATGGGCATCTTGCTGTTCTACTAGAAATAAATGTATTGTAGTTTGCTCGCTTCTGTTAGATCCATCGTTCGCTTCAAGGTGAATCGCCTTTAACATGTATAACGAACGATTGACCATTCCATAATCATCCATAATACACCTACTTCCATTAGAACAGTGAAATATTCTTTCTTGAATTAACTTATTACTAAGCTTCATACATAGTGGTGTAATCCTGGAAAGTTGCAAACTGTATGTATAACGAACAGGGCATAAGAAGCTGGCAACATGTTGAACTTGAAAGGACACGTCAAGTTGGATCATTCTGATATTATATCCAAACGACTCTCAAGCCACTTGTACGTATATATGTATCCAACCTCTGCTCACATTTCATTCCAGTCTGTTTATATGAACCGTATTTTTTGTTCACCCTGCATAAAACCGAACAAGATTCCTTCTCTCGCTGTTGACGTACTCCTGGAATCGAGTTCTCCAGTTTCCACTTCTCCTTACCAGCTTCTTTTTGGTAAATGTAAAAAATTCAGCCATTTTAACTACACACCATTAGTTTCCTTCAGACGGCATAAAATCTATGCCTGGTCGTCTTACCACGATCATATATCAAAGTTAAACCTAGATGTTTAGAGCTGAGACGTTTACAAGCAAATCTTTTTGTGCTGTCTCACTATTTTGTAGCTCACTATTTTCTAGTACCACCAGAGGTCACTGAAATTGTGGCCTCTGGTAGTACTAGCACGCCACAACAAGCTGTGCCAATTTGTTCAAACTTGTTGTGCCAATTTGCCAAAATCAAAAACTCGTGCGCCGTAAATTTTTTCTTGAGTGCTAGATTCCTTAAAGTATGAAAACTTTGCCTCGGGATGTCATTCCGTTATTCGTTTTCGTATTAAGTCTACTATAGAACTAGAATATGATTGTTGGTTATTTCAAAACTCCTTTCAAGATTTTAGGCTTTTATTTGTGGATTTTAAGATTTATTTTTAAAGTTTTAATTACTTCAGTAATTTTTTTAAAGTTACATGTTAACTTTGGGCCAAACGAAGGTGGACAAATGCAAAACGCGTTCTATGGTTGTAAAAAGAATGAACCCCTTTTACGAAACTAGATCATCCTAGAGATGATTCCAGTAACCCTAATCATCCACAGGGGCTCGGAACACGAAACGAGCAGCACCAGGACAACTAATCTTGACCAGGAAGACAAAAACATTTTTTTTTTATATTAAAAAACCACCACCACCATTACATACAATAGTATTGTAATATTGTAATATTGTAATATTGCAATATTGTAGTATTGTTAGTATTGTGTGTAATGGTGGTGGTGGTTCTTTAATATTAAAAAAAAAATATTTTTTTCCTTGTCAAGATTAGTTGTCCTGCTGGTGCTACTCGTTTCGTGTACCGAGCCCCTGTGTAATCATCATAGAGAAACAAACCTACTTATTATCAATGACGGTGCCATTGACGTGCACTTCTTCTTCACATTTTAGATGCATCATTCCTATCAAGACACAAATGTGAATACAGCTGATGATCCAACTATAACCAATGAGGAGACGAGGACGAGGCTTAAACCGTTGTATGATGAAGCCGCTGGCCACAAAACCAAACATCATAACAAACACTGAAGATAAGCCTAGGGTAAAAGGAGAAAGAATATTAAATTAAATTAGATTAATCACTAGAGGAATGCCTCAAGAGCGTTGTATTGTCTCAATACGTTTATCAACTGATTTTGACGTCTTTCTTAAACCATTCCGCATCGTTTTGCAGCCACGAGCCGCTAGTCTGGTTTGGCCTTCATGCGCTTTGGTGGAGAGCTAATGCTGCCGCTGATCTTCTGTCACCATGGTAACCAAGGATTGAGCGAGCATTGCCGGGAAGTCAAATAATGTGTCACATGACCATTAGGTAAGTTGTATGTATTTAGAAATGATTTAGGCCTAACAAATACAGTTCTTTCATACTTTCGATATATGGCGGAAGCCAGGATACCAAACGAGACGATTGTAAATACAAGATGTAGGGACGAGGCTGAGAGTTTAATCTGATAAAATACCGTCTGCTTGTTTAATCGGTGTTAAGGGGGTGGTGGCTGCCGTTTGCTGGCTTCACATTGGTTAATTCCCATTAGAAAATTATAAATGTCTAGCCGAAGCCCACCGTGTTGAAATGCATGGTTTTCAACACTGGTTAGGTATGTTTTCAACAATGGTACCTCATGTGTATGTCCATGTGCGACCGAATTCAGTTTCTTCAAATTGTTGCGCACATTGGCTAGCAAATGATGATTTTCGTTAGCTTCGCTTATTCAATCGGCGCACTCAAATCTCCCCCTCCCACTGCTGACAATCCCCTTTTTCTAATGATCATTTCCATTATATTCTTCCATGTTTATGTTCATGTTCATTTCTAATGATCACTTCTATTATATTCTACTAGCCATGTTCATGTTCATGCTGGCGGAAATAAATAAAGCTCAAGGCAGTCCCGAAGCAGCCCCTTCAAAAAGCACGCTGTCCTTGAAAAACTTTACGCAATGCAATCCCTCCAACCAGACGCTCTGGGCTGTGGGCCGTTGCTGCAGGTTGGTGCCTGCTGGTCGGTGACCTCTTGGGTAATTATGTATACTAGCTAACCCCGGCGTAACATACGCCGTTCAAGCAAACAGCTACCTCCTCACGCCCTCCACCGTAACCTGCCCCCCCCCCAACCCCCACCCTCTCCCCGCGCTGGAATGCAAAGGCTGATCGCCTGCTCGACGTCATGATCCCTCACCGTCATCATTAAGTCTGCTCCTAAGCGAAATATATATGTATAGCTAGATACATATATTCTCCGTTCTTGTGTAATTATGTGTGTATATATAATCTCCCTGTTAATGAGGCGTGATTGGATGGTGGCTGTCGTTTACTGGCTTCCAATTGGTTAATTCCCATTAGAAAATTATGAAGGTATATTCCAACAAAAACAAGGTCGTTATTTGTGTAACATAAGGTTTAACTTATACCTTGTAGCTGCATACAAATGTTTTTGAGTGTTTTATTTTTGACCAACGTAGTAAGCTGGAGTCTGAGGGCATTGATAATTGATCTCCCTTTTTCAATGTTTATTCAGTTCTGTTGAGGTTCAGTCATTTTATTTTAGTGTTGTACTATTTGTGTTTATTTGTTTGTTTTTACTATGTTGATAATTGTGGAGACTTTTTTTTTAACACACAGTCATAGTTCGTAATTTCAGGACTGTAAAAATTAGCACGGACGACATAGCAGTTTGGGTAGTACTAGGCCGACTTCTAATAATTAGTAGTAAGTGGAGTTGTACGTTAGTATAACTGCAATTCTGCCACCGGGTAGGGTGAGAATCTGTCCACCACTCCTACTTTTAATTATGGGATTATTTCTGGATTAGCCCGTCAATCTGACCTCACTCATAAAACAAATCTCACTAGGTTTAGAAATCGGAATCCAACACAAACTTGCCCCTTCAACTGAAGAAAGGATTGGAAATTCACAAAACAACAGCAAGAAAACCGAAACGACTATAGCCATCAACACAGTCGACTTTCTGCGAGTTTCATCACCAGAAACGAAACGCCATCTTTCAGTAAAATACAGCAGTTGTTTTTTTTTTGTTTTTGTTTAGTATTTTTTTTGGGGGGGGGGGGGGGCGCGGAATGTGTGGACAAAGCAGGGGATGCATTCTACTTACCAGTAACGAAGCTAGCTCCAGATGCTGACTCGCCAAATTTTGCCTCGAAATATTTTGGCAGGTAAGTGCCAAACCCGACTCCACCAAGAAGCCAAAAGGAAGCGTCGAAACAATAAGCTATCAGAACCTTATTGGTGCAAATCCTTTTAAGGGCCAGTGGAAGGTCTAAAAAGGAGGAGAAGAGACAATTTTATCAAAGAGAACACAAGACACATTTATCATACCACCAACTGAAATCCCGTCAAAAATGACGGGCCTACTGTTAAAACGGATTGAATATGAGTGACTCAAGACACACGCTAGTGTGTCGACCTCCAAGATAAAACGATAACACCCAGATAATATGTATATATGAGCACGGCGACCACTAGACACGTTGTGTCTTTACAGCAAAGGGAGTTTGGCTGTTTTCAGGCATGTGAGGATAAATAACAATGCGACAGAAAAGGCTGAAACTTGTTTGATCGGGAGACTTCATCAATTTGGACCAAAAACGGCTGATATCTACCCCAAAACAAAACTTGTTAAGGATTTCCGCCAAGCTTTTCGGGCATGTGAAGTCGTGATATCAAACGCCATGCTCTTTCGCCAAGCTAATCCCACCGACTAAGACTTCAAACGTTAAATGAAATAATTGAAAATTGCGCAGTAAGCAATTTTCATATATTTCATTTAACCTTCGAACTATTACTCGGTGGGATTAGCTAGGCGAAAGAGCTTGGCGTTTGATATCACGACTTCACACGGTCGAAAAGCTTGGCGGGAATCCTTAAAAAGTTTTGTTTTGGGGTAGATATTATCTACAGAATAGTGAAATTGAAATATACCTAAAAAAGAAAATAGGCCTAAACATAAGCTTAACGCCCAACACCCGAAAAACTAACTCCCCAGGCCAAAGTACATCCCCCTATTAAATTTGAGAAAGAGAGGCCTAAGTAGTGGCATAAGCCTAACAAAAACAGCAGATCCCCATGATCAGGAAACTAACAGGCCCGCTCTTCAATGATATTAGTGCGGTATACAAAATGGCCGTCACGTCTGGTACATTTCTTTGAGATCTATTCTCCGAATTTTTGCATTTTTGCACGGAGTGACGCGACATCTATTGGCAGCTAGTGACGGTTTTCGAAATAATAATTAAAATTTTTACGAAGATTTTGGTCGCATTTTTTTTATTGTCTATAAAAGTATTTTTAAATAGTTTTAAAAAATATCCTCAGCCACAGTTAAGCTATTTCTCTGCGTTGGAAAAAAAAGCGACACGTTCGTTGGCAATTTGTACGGAGGGTGTCGCCATCGGTTGACAAAATGTGGCAACTAGACAAATCAGTCGCATCAGTGGCGCTTTCGGCGGCCATATTGCCAACCCAGTCTCGTAATCTATTTTTCATCCAAGATCCGACCAGTACTGTAGAGAGGCCTGCAACTCCTCCTCTACTGACGCAAAGCGACGGCAGATAACGTTGGCGTATGCTGGCGCAGTGTGACGGTGTTGCTGGCACCGGGTGTTGCTGTTGCTGACGCATTATACAGGGTGGTCCAAAAGTCCGTTCCACCCCACCAAAAGCCCTATAGAATTGGAATTAGGCACCTGACTCATAGAACTTTGTTTTGTCCCGTAGATGGGGGCCACCCACTGAGCTTGAGTTGGGGCGCTTGCCCCCCCCCCCTACCCCTCAACCCCAAGATATAAAATTTAACTTTTTTCCTGTGAGAAATAGACGTTTCGTTCCAATTGGGGAAATATGCGCATGGCTCAGACAACGTGATAGCCGAAAACGGCATGCTAATTGGATAAACGGGATGCATTTTATTACATGTTCAATGTAGCTCCCCATGCCAACATGAGTGCTTCCCTGCATGGTGGAGAAAATTGTCCGGTGCACCCATCAAATGGTTTACAGCACTGAGATTACACACCTGACACACCAAAGTTTGTTCCTAAAATGGGGGCCAATGCATGAGCTTGCATTGGGGCGCCCAGTGCCCCTCAACCCCCAGTAATAAAACTTATGTTTGTTCCTGTCAGAAATAGACGCTTGCTTCCAATTGGGGAATTATGAACATGACCCAGCCAACCTGTTCGCCCAAGACGGCATGCTAATGAGATAAACACGATGTGTTTTATTACATCTTCAATGTGGCTCCCACGCCCTCATGAGGGGTACCTGCACGGTGTGGGAAATTGTCCGGTGCGGGTTCATTCACCAAAGGGTCTACAGCACTGAGATTACACACCTGACATATAGAAGGAATGTTTGTCCCTATGATGGGAGGAGGGAAGCATGCACGACCTTACATTGGACATTGGGGCACCCTGCTCCCCTCAACCCCCTAGTTTATCAAGTTTACTTCTGTTCCCTACAATAAACATGACTAATACCCCTAGGTTGGGCAGTTGATTCCTGACACCTCCCATAAATTAAAAAGCGCAGGCACTATCACCTATGCCTGTTCGTCATGTGATGACGATTGACCACGAGAAGCGGGGGTGGGGGGGGGGGGGGGGGTGTTTAGTTTAAAGAACATAGATAAACTTTGCATCTGGGGGTTGAGGGAGGTCTTGCGCCCAAATGCAAGTGGCCCCCATCTTAGGGACACACCTTGTTCCTATTTGTCAGGTGTGTATTCTCAGTGCTGCAGGACCTTTGATGGGTGCACCCGTACAATTTCCTGACCGTGCAGGGAAGCCTCATGTGAGCGTGGGGGCTACATTGAAGATGTAATAAAACGCATCCTGTTTATCCAATTAGCATGCCGTTTTCGGGTATCACGTTGTCTGGGCCACGCGGATATTTCGCCAATTGGACCCAAACGTCTATTTCTCACAGGAAAAAAGTTAAATTTTATATCTGGGGGTTGAGGGGGGGGGGGCAGGGCGTCCCCAACGCAAGCTCAGTGGGTGGCCCCCTATCTTAGGGACAAAACAAAGTCCTATGAGTCAGGTGCCTAATTCCATTTCTGTAGGGCTTTTGGTGGGGTGCATCGGACTTTTGGACCACCCTGTATGTGTTTGACAACATGTTAGCCTTCAACAAAACCTAATGCTCTGTGAAGGAACAACTTCCAAAGTCTGTCAACGGATGGTGTTATTTAAAGTAAGCGAGCGATTATCTCAGAAAATATTTCACATGTGATTTTAATCTTTGAACTCATGCTTTCCATGTACCAGACCTCCCTTGTCATGCAATTTCACCCAAATGAGTACAAAACTGTCAACGTTATCGGAGCACCAAACAGAAAAGCACACAGACAAGCACACAACAAAATCCAAAATCAATAACAAAAGTCTTACCTTTGGCTGCAGGAAGTCCTATCACAGCCAGTCCTTTCTTTTCCTCGGACGACTTTGCCTTCACTTGAGGTCTCCGAAGCTCCCGAGGAAAAAGCAGCATAAAACAGGATAAAAACGCAATGGCAGCCCCAATGGCCATGAAACCCATCCACCAGGCCCCCACCCAACGGGGATCACGGGGTCCGAAGTCAGGGGTTTCTATAATAAACAAAATGTAAAGGTTGAAATAATTCTGAAGATGAATTATGAATTTAAATCGTAGTGATTTTAAAACGTGGGGAATTGTGAAAAAACAATTGACATAACAAACAAACAAAAATGCACTGAAAAGTGAGCGATGCACGTCAGTAGGGTCTGGAAACGAACAGAGTACGATCGCATAGTGTGTCACCAAACATACGGCTTTGTACCAACGTCACCTGCAGTGGCTTCGATCGTATTTAAGGTGAGAGGCTCGGGGTAGCACGAGGACTTTATACAATTCGGAGGACTTCATTTGACCCCTAAAGCGACCAGAATTGATCGCAGAAAAAGGCCCAGGGCAGGCCCTTTTGCCAATAGGTCGTCCACAGCAGCAGCTCGTAAATTCGTTAAAGGGTATTACGAGGGATTTACACTTGTACTGTATTATCCAATAAATAGCCTTTAATTATTAAAATATTTTATATTAGGCCTATTTTATATCATCAGAACGCATACGATGTGCGTGCGTGTCCTCCGGATCTACGGATCTACAATGTGAGAGTAGGACCAAGAATTTAAAAAAAATTGTAAAAACATCTAAACATCTAAAACATCTAAACATCTAAAAAAAACACGTCTATAAATTCTTGGTATTACCAACTGAAAGATAATTAAATTACGCCTCGTAATAGGCCTAATGTTCTTACCCAGGAGTACTCGTAATTTTTTTACCCAGGAGTACGCGAAAAACAGCTCTGAGAACTGTTTGCTGACGTCAAACTTCGATCAAACATTCACTTACTGGCAAACTGAACAGAACGAAATATGACTGTTAACATTAAAAAAAAAAAACCTAAAAAAAGGCCAACATTTTGCATCACATCAACAAAACGACAGATAGATCTTGAAACTGGTTGGCTTCAACTGGTCGGACTCAC
The DNA here is from genome assembly GCA_023313725.1 of Lithobius niger. Lineage (NCBI taxonomy): Eukaryota > Metazoa > Arthropoda > Chilopoda > Lithobiomorpha > Lithobiidae > Lithobius > Lithobius niger. The sequence goes on along the minus strand of JAHWFP010176344.1, from coordinate 86,522 downwards.
AGAAAATGCAGGCCTGTTGGTTTTAAAAGATTGTCAGACATTCGTGACGCTGCAGCAAGGTGCGTAGACTGAGCGACCATTTCTACGTATAATAAACCTTTTCAACGTGTTTCTCGTTTAAGGGCCCACGCGCTCTAGGAGGCCTGGTCGCGCGACCAGGGGGCCTAGTCTCGAGTTGTGCTTTTCAAATCGCATGTGGTTTTATCAAAAAGAGCGCCAAAATCATGGCTCGCCCATTCTATCGCACGAGACTTTTGATAAAACCGCATGCGATTTGAAAACGATCAAGTCGAGACTAGGGCCCCAGGTTGCTGCAGCCAATGATAATGCTTACGGTCCATATGTAATTTCGCGCACTTGGCCGCCACGGCCAGTCAGGCGTGGCGGTCACTTCCCGGGCGGCGTGCAGGCCACCACAGGGCGACATGGCTTGCTCCGTATTCACTTTCCACCGCGTGTTCAAGAGAAAATGAACATAGTCGCGGCACAAGTCGCCGTTTTTTGGCCCCAACGACTACTGGTTGCCTAGTTCGCGGGATGCCCTTAGGGTCCCCGCACACTAGACGGTCAAGTCACACGACCAGGTCGCTGCGACCAATGAGAATGCTTACGGTATATGTAGCACCGCGCACTTTAACGCCACAGCCAATCTGTCGCAGCGGCCACTGGGATCCTGGGCGGCGTGCAGGCAACCACAGGGCGACAATGCTTGCTCCGTCTTCATTTTTCATCAAGTGATCGAAAATAATCAAGGAAAAATGGCGGCGCACGTCGCCGTGTTTTTTGGTCGCGACGGGCTCAGGGGCTCTTAATTGCGCAGTTTTTCATTTCGCGCTATACTCTTCAATCTCACCTTCGTAGGGGTAGAGTAGACGTACGAACGCAATTAAACACAGAAACAGATCGTACGTTTTGAATGAATGCAAATGAAATGCAGACGTGCTGATTAATGTGATAAACGAATCGTGGACAACAGTTACAACTACCTTGCGTCCAAATAATCACTACAGTACAGGAGCAACGAATTTTGAACGCATCATTACCATGCACGCTTCAATGCAGTGCTTTCGCCTGAAACATGCTTCTGTTGTCACACTTCCCACTGATGCTTTGTAGCTTATTTTCCGATGTTGTCGCGTCGAATTTGTCATGTGTTTAAATTGTTTTGTTGTTTATTATAATTATTGTGGTTTTTCAATAAATTGCTTGGAGCCATAAGTCTTCTGAAGCAAACTAATGCTTTTATAGATGAAATGGCTCAATTTTGAACCTTACTAGACATTCTAGAAGAAGAAAGACGTGTACAAGGGGGATGGGCAGACCCGGGTATGCAAACCGGGAAACCTCCCATTATCACAGGGGGTCGAGATAATGTCCACAATAGACCAGAAATAGATCCCATGGCAACTGAAGGAGTGTGCCAGTCACTCACACTACCTTGGCCGGCACAGACTGGCAGGATCTATGACAGGGTCCCGACATGATCAATTTTGTACGCAAATAGCTTTACCATCGCTCAGCCACGATGACCACCAATGTATGGATGCTATGTAGGAAAGTCCATTGACGGGATGCTTTTCGTTGTACGGTAGGCTACTGAAACGACTAAAATATCGCAGTCAGGTCTTAAGACTGCTAAAAAGAAAATAATTAATTCTACTTACGATTTGTATAGTTTTGGAATATGTGTAAAACATCCAAATGGATGCATTAAAGACAAAAGTATTACTTCTACTTACGGTTTGTATCGTGGTACCTTCTTAGTGTTGCTCCTCCAATCATGTAACCAGATGCAGGACCAACTACTCTTAGGCCGATGGTAATCCCTAGAGATAAAAGAATAAATAGAAATTTTAAATATATTTATGCACTTGAACCAGCCCAAAAGTCACCTTGATCACTATTTAAAACCCCCAAACCCCACAAAATCGTCCAACAACTTGGACCTTTTAAAACCAGTCCACCATTTTGTCATTCCAATATGGTGGACTGGTTTTAAAGGGTCCAAGTTGTTGGACGGTTTTGTGGGGTTTTGGGGTTTTAAATAGTGATTAAGACAACAATAAATTGCCGAAAATTTTATGAATTCGCATTGTATGAACTTGTGGCCTTTTCATTTGCCTGTCAGGAGGCTTCTTTTTTACCAAGGAGCATTGCGCCGCAAATTAATTGCTTGATCCAAATGCTCCTTACCACTCACTCCCGAGGGCTTCCGAACTTTGTGGCATTTCTTCCCCCCCCCCCCCCATTTTTGCCTATTTTGCCCTCTTGTCCCTTTTCCCACAGTAGTCTACCTTTTTTGCCAAAAGGCAAAAAGCCATTAAAACAAAGCGAAAAACCATTAAAACAAAGGGAAAAACGATTAAAACAAAGGCTCTTCGAGAAAAAATAATATCAGCCCTTTTTTGCGCTTTTTTCCCTGATGGTCTCCCCCCCCCCCCCCCCACACACACACATACAGGGACACACGCGTTTTGGAAGTCTGCAGACGTCATCCACTCCCGTTTTTAATTAGACGTATCGTACGTCGTATTAATGTGGTTGTGCCAAAAAACGAGGGAAGGCAAATCGGTTCAGCGACATCTCCTCAAAAACCAGGCACATTTGTTCAATTCTGATCCGACGAAATTCAAGTATGCGGGTGGGAGAGTTGCAGTGCGCAAGGACAAAACGTATTATGCTCTATAGAATTTAGTTACGACGTTTTTAGTGTACTAACCTCCAAAGAGGTCTCTGAGCGAAAAACCGTCGTCCGATAGTACACGATCAGTGGATGACGTCAGCCCTACGTCAGCGTAAAGGTGTGCACTCAAACGAAAAATTAAAAATGCGTGTAAGTGCGCATTTCGGCAAGTCAGCTCTTCAACATTGCGGTCGGTTAGAGACTATACTTAGACATCGAGGTGGCTCCTCTCTTATCACGCAGAACAATACAAAGTGATTCGTCACTTAACTTTGCGGTGATCTGGATGGTACACCGAATTTGTATGCTTGAATCTGGACGGTACAATGAATGCGATGCGCACATAGACTTTTGCTGTTAATTACTGTGCTGTCCTCGCTGCTTTTCGGGTGCGAATAATATAATTACAGTAGCCTATTTTATTACGCGTATTTGTGGTGTTGTTTCCTATTGAACGAGTGAGCAAAGCGAATGGTGTCCTGTTTTCACAGTGGCAGACTGGCCAAGGAGGGAAGGCCGGGATATTCCTAATGGCCTCTGACTTTCAGATTTTTTTTAAATCCGTAACAGGAAGTCTCACGTAAGTTTTATTGGTTCGATATTAGTTTTACCCACAGATTTAAAATTACAAATAATATTAATAAAGAATTATAAAATGCTAGTAAAACAAATACTTTGTATTGAGTAACCTAACAAAAATTGGCCACATGAAATTGCAGTGTTATATTCAATGTGGATTTTGTCACAATTTTCGTGTGAATATTTTAACTTTTGTTAATACACCTAAAAAGTGTAATAAAGTAGTCACCCTCACGTACCCTCAGCACAGTATGATTTCTCCTACTCCCGCCCCCCCCCCCAAAAAAAAATTACCTGCTGAATTTACTGAAAATATGGTGTTCGAAGATTTTTTAAATGTAAAAGTCGGATGAACAAGAACAAAGGGAACGGGAAACTGTAAAACAACGAAGCTTTCAGTTTGTTTGTTTTTTGTAAGAAACCAAATATCAGCGTCCGATGAAAACTTATCTGGTGGGTGATTGCATCGTCGCGCACAAGATTCTGGCTTATTTGCCGTATCGTAGTAGCAAAAGTTACGAGACAATTTTTTTTTTTAATATAATATTAGATATTCTTCAGTACACCACGCATTCAGATATTTTAGTAGTGTCCTGTTGGTATGTCTGCCATTCCAACTGCATACATCAATTACACATTTGTTTTTTGTTCTGCCATACGACACGTCGAATTACTAATGCTGTTAGTTTGCCCCGCTCCCAGCCGAAGCCATGCCGTCAAAAGGAGAGAGGAACAATTTTGCTAGGTAACTCCAATCGGAAATTCCTCGGATCTTTTATATGCCACAATCGACATGAGCACGAGGCATTACAGGGCCGTTCTCTTCCCAAAAATGCCAGGGGTGGCTGAGGTCAGGATCGAACCAGGGACCTCTTGCACATGAAATGGTCGTCCTAACCATTAGGCTACCTTGCCCCATCGAATTACTAATGCAGTCTTAGTGCATCCTTGTTTTATTTATTAACGCGGGAACGAAGAAAAAAGGGAGCTGGTGCATATTTGATTGACTGTCTGCAGCCACGATAACTTCAAAACTCATTATACGATATCTTCCCACTTTCTAGACTGTCTTTACCCTATTTCTGGATAAGTTCATATATCGTAAATCAATAAAATTGGGTCATAGGTTTCCGGGTTTTTTATTCTAAAGAGTACGAATTAATCAAACATGAAACTTTCAGGGAAATTTATCAAAAATTAATGTAAAACAACTGAACGACTTGACACAAAAAAACGTCACCTAAATGCGTCATCGTTTCTTTCTTTCAACTATTGGTTGCAGACTGTTGATAGACAAACTCAATCAATAATAATTCAGCTGTACGATTTTTCACGACTTTCGTCTAAATCGTGGGCCTAGTTGGCTTACCACGTCCACGGGTAGTGGTTTCTAAACGTAGCTTTTTTTTATTTTTATTTTTAGTCATGTGTGATGCGAAGCAGAGCAATGGAGCTTCTCATCTTGTGCTTTCGTTCCATATCTTCCACGTCGATTCTATTTGTGGTTTTTAGTTGGTAAATCAATAAAACTCTTTAAGGGTGTCCAGAGGTCTTGACTCTCAAATATACGCGAAAAACTTTGACCTCTATATATTCAGAGAAATTATTTAGAAAACAATAATTCAACGGCAAACATACGAAATCGTCATTAGGACTAAGTCATGAATTCGGCTGATGTAACGGCAAATGAGGCAGTGCAAACATTTTACATGTATGTGACCGTATCTGCTTAAGGTTAACAAAACTATACAGTACACTATACAGTATACTATACAAACTTTCTCCCAGTGAAAGTGTAAACTAAAGTAGGTATGACTTTTCGTAAGATATAAATCTTATAAAAGTTGTGATATCCATCCAAAACCAAAACTAGTGTAAGAGACGCCTCCAAGTTTCCCAAAAAAATGTCGGCCTTAGAAAGTAGTGATATCATTCAACCAGGAAGAGGTCACCAAGGTTAACCCTATTAAGCATCAAACTTATCACAATGCCCGCTTCTTTACTTTCTTTGACGCCTTCAACTCGGGCCAACTCGGATCTTATGCCCCACAAAACACAATAGAAAACAAAGCTCAACAAAACTAAAATAACAAAATTAGGACAAGAACAATACAATACGTAGATTCAGCCACTCCGGATCATTCCCACTGCAATACATGGCAACAGCTAGCAGAATACCTAGATTTTTGCAGATTCTGTGTGAGGCCAGACCTCTAACAGACAAGCATCCAAATCCTCTGTGCGCCATTAGGCATCCTGCGGCGTGAAATGTCTAATTTCACACAAATACTCTGGGAAGGGAACAAGCATCTACCATATAGGTGAGCGTTCAGTGGAGAGTGACCAGCCCATAACCTCAGTAATCAGTATGGTGTCAACATCACGCCGAGATAAAGCATTCAGCTTCACGCCTCACGGTATTGATGAATGGATGGCGAATAGAGCACAGCCCCTGTGAGCACGAAACCACTCCTCTTCCCCCCTCGGAGCACACAAAAGAACACACCACAGGTCTCATGCCCCCTGCATCTATTACAACCTTCACTGAAGTAAACTGACATTCTAACCCATAACTGTACATGACTTTACTGTTCTGCTCACGCCCCCCTCTCATAAAATGTGATTTGGCCTACAAAATCAATAACATTGTTATTGTTTGACTACTTTCTTACACTGCTGAAGCACGTTGAACGTAGTGCTTCTCTACAATCAATGGCTCAGACACTGGTGTAAGTGCAATCCTCATATTCGTTAATTTTAATCACTCCTGGCTCAAAGAAATTAAAAAAGAGTGCAATGCATCAATCAAGTTTGCTGGTTAATAAGTTTAACTTTGGTGGCCTTTCCTTGATTTAATGATATCACGACTTTTTAAGGTCGCTTTGGCAGCTTTTATATCACTTTTGGTTTTGGATGGATTTTTTAAAAATAAGCTACTATCACAAATGAAGGTTTAGTTGCTCTAAACATTATGAATGCCGAACCTCCAATTAATGCCAAGTTTTAACCGTTACTAAAATAATACACACCCTTCGAGGAAATACGATAAGGTATTTACTACAAAGAGAGTCAAACAAACATTCTTACTGTGTTCTTATACATCACTGTGTTCTTGCACATTCTTGCAGTATTCTGGCACATTCTTCCTGTGTTTTTGTGATGTCCTTGGCATGGACACACCTAAGCCCAACGTGGGCACCAATGGTAATAACTGACATGGACTACCAGAGTGTAGGCTACAGCTGATAAGACAGTTTTACTTCCTGTAAGGGCTAGTATTTATACAGAGGTAACAGGAAGTCATGTGATGTAACATAATACTATATATAAATGATGGGACAGCCTATTAGGTAGTTAAAGGGTTATCTGGGTATAGTTAACATAAAGACATGAAATTAAATTGAAGGCGGCCATTGTGGAGCACACAAGTGACGACTCCACAGTTCTTACACTTTCTTACTGTGATCTTACAAGTTCTTACTGGACTATTACACGTCCTTAATGTGATTGATCTTACACATGCGTACCATGTTCGTATCACGACCTTACTGTGATCTTATGCATTTACTGTGCAAATTATTGAGGTCTTGAGAAGATGCTGCATGAGGGGAGATAAATTATGTAATCTTTCTCATGTTATATCTTTCAATCTTTCACCACTCAGAGTAAAAATAGTACCACGGCTACAGTGTTATTATGAATTTTGGAAATGTATGACAAAGCAAAGCTGCAGTAAATTATTGTGGTCTGAGGAAATGCTACATACTGAGAACAAAGCGTAAAAATATTACCTAAGTAAGTAAACTATTTGTTTGCACTCTTCGTAGTATTAAGGCAGGTTCTCACTTCTAACTGGTCAAGTTCTCAAGTTCTCACTGGTCTCCCCCCTTCTCAAGTTCCCCTTCGGATCAAACGACACACTCAAAAGTCACAGCCTTACCTAAATAAGCTGGAGCCTGCTTCTTCCCCACGTTATCATCCATGTAAGGAAATCCCAAACTGTAAATAGCGAGAGATCCAATGCCAGACACGAAGAGTCCAATAAATATAAGTGCCATGGCGGCGAAGGATTCGTGGTCACTGTCGTCCGAGCAATATTCGTCTGCTGTGGAGTTCACTGAGCGGCAAATGTCTCGGGCACTCGAATTGGTGAAACTCATAAGGAGAGCCTTATTTCCGGGGAACAAGAACTCGGGCAAAGCGATGATGAAACAGGACGCAGCAGATATGTACATTCCCAGTGCGATCCATCGGGGCCGATGACCTCGACTGCCAAAATAGGCCACAAAGACGGCCAGCAGGATTTGACTAAATTCATTGCCTGTCATAATGAAACCTGAAACGAGAGAAAAACTGGAATGGAAATATAACTGTGATTACAAATATCATGACTGAAAATAAAAATGCGAAGGTGCGCAATGAGGGGAGGATTATGGGATGTACAAGAATGGGTACAAGATTATTGGATGGGTACAAGATTATGGGATGTAGAGCTGGACCGTTATAAGAACGAATGGGAGAAACCAAGTCTGATTCCAAGTTAGGGTGGACAGGTAGAATGCTGGTGAGGGAAAAGGTGTAATACTAATTCCATTATCATACTGGCTTTCCGCCTTCCCTTTCTAATGTGGGATTAGAGTTGCACTCCACTGTTCGTTCTTATAACGGCCCAGCTCTATAAGAATGGGCGAATTTGGATCTGTGTTTTTTTAATGTGATTGTTTTATTACGTTTGTATCCTATGTAAGTCTTGAATGTTTTTTTTCCTGTGGTGAGCTCATATAAGCAATTCAATTTGCTTCGTGCTCACTTTGTAAATCCACACCATTAAGGACGTATGATGTGCGTGTGTTTGTACGTCTACTGCTCTGGAACCAAAGCACCTACAAACATGAGAGTAGGACCAAACGAAAGATAATTAAATTGCGCTCAGTATAGGCCTATTTTCGACGCTGTAACTTGATATCATTACCCTCAAATATGCGAAAAACCCTTTTCACAGTTTAAAAAAAAAAACCTCATGATGTTCGTTCATGACGTTATAGTTTGTTCATGCAAACCTCCTCGAGCGAATAGAGGTGATCTGGAAAAGAATGCACGCAAAAAATAACCTAAACGAACGACGTATTTTACAACGAAACACATATAGATATTACAATTGGTTTTGTATCAACTGACTTCATGCATGGGAACCTGGTTTTAAAACGGTGCCAAACATTCGTGTTTCTGAAGCACGGTGGTGCGTGGATTGAGCAAGCAGAGCGAGCGATTTCCATGTAAAGTAAACTTTTTCAATGTGTGTCTCGCTTTGCTGTCTCTCAATCTTTCATCTGTCACCTTCTTAGGGGATTACTTCTGGAGAAGAAGACGTACAAATGTGCAAACAAACAAATCGTATGTTTTGAATGATGTAAATGAAATGCAGGCGCGCTTAGGAATGTGATGGACGAACTATGAGCAAACGTTACAATTAGTTTGCGTTAAATAATCAACACATGATTTTGTGATGTTCTTGGAATCAAAGAAATTACTGGAAGCATGTCGACACCCACGTAGCTCTCGGATGGCCAGACTGTTGGAATGATTTATGTTTATCATTTGTTTATGCAGTGAAGCCTTACAAAAAACGCGTACTGCACTCTTACCATTTGCTTGATCGTTTTAGACGTGGAATGTCTGTCAACAAAACAAGAGTCGCAGCATGAAACCTCCTCGAGCGTAGCAAGACGACGCGGAATGAGCGAGCGACTCCGTTAGTTTAGAATTAAAAAAAAAAACAGTTCGGATGAGGGAGAGACTAAGTCACGCAGTTCGTAGTGTCACGCAATTTTTTTTATGAATTAATAATTTTTTCTTGCAAACGTTTTTTTTTACTCCTTATGTTAATGTTATGTTTAACATTAAAAAAAAATTTACTCCGTTAAAAAAAGTGATTGCAACCGTATCTTTTCCGTTTGCGGGGTTGGGGAGGGATTACAGTTGTAACACAGTGTGACAGGGGAGGGGGACGGGGGTGAAAAATGATAAAATTTATGCGACGCAGTTTAGGAATGGAATTGAGGCGACTCAGGTAAAATACAAATAAACCGGTGGCGGTGGGGAAGGTGGGGGGCGGGGGGGGGGGGGGGAGACTGCACCTCTTTCACCGTAAAAAATATTCATTTCGCAGTTGAGCAAAAGTGTTAAGTGGGTACCTTAATGGGAACTGCAATTACAAACATAACGTAGCCCTTCTTCAGTTGTTCGACTTTGCTGCATTACAAAGAACCTCCACCGACGCAAAGCAACCCCTAAACGGCGACAGGCTTTCCTGCAGAACATCGCATTTTAATAACGGCCTATCTACGTATGGCGGCGATTGCGGCGTACCTGGACCAGGGAACGTCAACAAAAAATACGTTTGAACATTTTTTGTGCCCCTTTTAATGACGATAATTTTTTTTTTTTTGTTAGTTACTGACATTTTCGTAAGTTTGCAATTTTGTTATCCAGCAGCGTTTGTTAGCTTCTCGTAATGCCCTCTCTTTTCATTACAAATGTTAACTAGATCCTAGTACTTTGTTAATTTTCTGACAAGTTTAATTTTCTGTCTTTCTACAGAAATTACAACACGGAAAGCCAAACGGGTTCGATGAACAGAAATGTGGTATTTTTTATTTCTTCTGAAAATTAGGCGTTTTAGGATTCTCTATCACCGCTTCGTCAAGTGTTTAAAAAAAAAAAAAAAAAAACTGCCGCCAAAAAGCTTTACGTGTACATCAACACACAAGCATGGTTTGAAATAGAACAAAACGTTTTGTCAAAGCACGGCCAAAGCACGGCCTCAAAGCACGGCCTCGATGTTTGGAAGCGGGTGCCATACGAACAGATTGAAAATGCTGCGCCTGGTTTTATTTATTTATTTATTTATTTTTATTTTGAGTTGACCCCAAAAACAAATTCTTCGCATCTCAGCATTTTTTTAAGCCCAAAAAGTCACGCGGTGACCAGGCTTTTTTATTTTTATTCTTTATTTCAGTTTCGGAATCACGACTAGACTAAAATTTCATTCTGCTTTTACCAAACCTTAGTGTGCTGTTCTGTTTACGAATAATTTATAGTATAACACTTCGAAACATGTTGCAAACGCCGTCTTAAAAGGAAAAAAGTCTGTGTTAGAAACAGCATTTGTTCAAAAAACTAAACATTTTGCCCGCATTTGCGTTTATTGGTTTGAGAACATTCAGAGTCAGAAAGGTGCCTAAGAAGCAAACTTTTATTTTTTCACGGTTTTACAAGACTTAAAATATCAAGGTCATCGATCAAGGTCAACGTCGTTACCTACCTGATACTCTGCTGGAGACGGCAAACCTCTTCTCAATGGTAGACAAGACGCTGACCATATAGGTATAGAACATTCCCTGGCAAAGAGAGAGTGTACAATAGGCCAGGACGTAGGCCTTCTTATTGGCCAGTCGCTGCAGCCATTTTGGTTTGAATGGGCCAATCCCACATAAATAGTCCGAGTCGTCATCATCATATTGACCTTCGGCTTCCTTCTCTTTGACACTGTTGGCCAGGAAATTACTTTTCGGGCCATCCATAGAAAGGCCGAAGCTGGAGAGATGTCTGGAAAATAAAAGGGGAGAACACGTTGACTTTATTTGCATTAAGTTTTCGCATTCATGACTAACGTAACGTGCACAGAGGGGGGAAGTAGGGGCATTGCCTTTGCCTTTTTAGGAAATTGACCTTTTTGAAAAAAAATGGCCTTTTTGTGCCGACATTTGCTGGCACGGCATGACTGAGAAAGAGCCTAAAGGCCTAAAAAGGCCTAAAAAGGCCTAATAAGGGCAATAAAGCGGCCTGAAAAGTGCAATAAATGCTAAGAAACTCTGAGGCTCTCTCTTTAAAAAAAACTTAATGTGCTCTTTTACTAAAGGTTGTCCATGCTCTACACTCTTCACTCTTGTCTTCCCCGAAGCTAGCTCCTTATAGTAACTGTCACATTTTTAGTTCACATTTTAGTTCACATTCTTAACAGTTGCTACCTTTCAGAGGGTTGGCACAAGAATAGCCAATAATATATCTAGCACTTTCAGGAAACTTTTTATCAGTACCAAAATACGTTTTTCAAAGCTATGTTTCATTCAAATTGTGTTACCCCTACGCCAAGCAAAATTCTAAGACGGCTCACTGTTGGTTGAAAGTAGATTTGTCTGCAGTTTATCAGAAGACGTTCTCTTATTCGCCTTCCCAAAATTCGTTGCCGTTACCAATGAATGCGTTTGTCAGTGGTACCGGGTTCGAGTTTGACCTAAGTTCTCTCCCCCCCCCCCCGGGGCCAGGAATTTCCGGGAAGAGAAGGTTACTCGAATGTCTCGTGCTCATGTCGAATGTGGTGTGTGAAAGATCCTAAAAATTTCCGATTGAAACTACCTATAAGACTATTGTCCCTCTCGTCTTACGGCATAGCTATATGGCTTTGGTCGGATGTGCATTAAACCTCCAAGTGTTAAGTAGAAGACGTTCACTCGTACGCCGTGCCAAAATGCAACGCCATTACCAACGAGTGCATGTGGAAAAACTTTTTTATTTTTACGACTGACAATAAAAAAATTTCGGAAAACATTTTAGGCATTGCCACCTGAAAGTTCATTTTCATCTTTTTAACGCAAAGGTATTCTTTTCAGTTACTGACAAGAAAAAAAAAATGGATGACCTTCAAGGACCTATTCGACCATTTTCATAAACTCAACGCCTTGAATTTTCCTTTGACCAATCCGATTACTTTCAAGGTTTTAACGCACTTGTGCAAACCCAGCTTTCAGTTGAGGCACAACAATCTGTACACAAATATCCTCATTAAATACAGATGCAAACCTATTTACGTTGCCTTTTGGACTTATGTGTCAGACTGCCTGAGCGGCGAATCGAACCCACGACCTTTGAAATCAAAGGCCAAGGTTCTACCGCTGAGCCAGACAGACACAGCAGTAGAACCTTGGCCTTTGATTTCAAAGGTTCTGGGTTCGATTCCCCGCTCAGGCAGTCTGACATATAAGTCCAAAAGGCAACGTGAATAGGTTTGCTTCTGTATTTAGTTATTTCCCGTCGTTAACATCCTCCGGATTTTATCCTACCGGAAACGTGTAGACAAAAGAAAATTACGAACAAGCAGATACCGCCACTTTTGTTTATAATCGTCAGCAATCAGCGAGCAGTGAATAATGCATATAAAATCTACCAGAGGTCGCAGCGGGTTTTAGAGAGAAAAAAAAATAGGAAATTAGGAATTTTAAACTAGATTTTTTTACTTTTTAAAAAGCGTAGAATTGTAAACACAACAACTTTTAGCTTAAAGTGAGAATTTCTCTGCCAAGTTTCTGTCATTTTAAATAAAAAAATTATCCTAAGGTGATGAATTTACTAAAATTTACGTCGATGCAAAATTTGCTGATTACAAATTCTTGAATGATAAAAAAAAGTCAATAAGCACCAGGTCCTATCTCAATTTTTTAGCGGCTTGGTACTGAACTTCACCAAGAATAAGATCAATTTAAAAACAAAAGTAGGGAACCATAAGTACGAAAAAGGTAAAAACAAAAAAAAAATTGCACACCTTCATAACCATCTATGTGCATGTAAGCTTTTGTTACACCAGAAACAGTTACGCGATGAGATAAAAGCTGCTGCTTCTTTAGAAGTGGGCAAAATTCATTGTCCGATGCTGTAAAACCGTAAAGCCAACCCATGTTAATCGTAGTTAACAATTTTATGGCGGAATAGACATTAGCCTCACCTTCGTATATTATTCCCCTTAAGAGTTGGCCAGAAGACCAGCCGGCCGACTGCCTGCCTGCCTGTCTAACGTTCTAATTAGGGAGCAGTTGTAAAAAAGCATACATATTTTGCCAACTTTTATTTTCACTTGGGAGTTGTCGTTTACATTCCAAAGAATAGTTTTCCAAATGTTGCCACCTTGGCATTTAATGGATTAGGGATTTAATGGATTAGGCATTTAATGGATTAGGCATTAAAGATGGCATCCAAAATAGCGCCCAATTTTGCCATTTGGACGATCATGTAAGAACCGTTGAAAATACACAAAAACGGTTGAGATAAAAGTTGTTTGCAATAATGTAATCTACAATGTCATCTCCACGATTATTTTTATATCGCTTATGGTTTTCGAGAAAAATGGATTTTAGGCCATTTTAGGCCATTTTTTGGCTAATTTAATGCTAACAGTAACAGATGTCTCAATTTGTCAACTTACAACTTTCAACTGCTGCTGCGTCGTTTCTAATTCAAGTGGATGGCTCCAATTAGCCTCATTCGAAAGGTGGGAGTATCTTCTTTGGAACAAAGGTCGTTGAAAGGGTCTACGATTGTTAGGAACCGAGCTACGCCTGTTTTACTAAGGGCTGGTATTACAGCCACCGTTGGATTTTTCGTTCATTTTCAACTTTCAACTGTTTCTAATTTTGGTAGATGACTTCAATTACATTCATTCGAAATGTAGGGATGCCTTCTTTGCAACAAGGGTAGTTTAAAGAGTCTAACTAAATTAGAAACGCCTCAGCACCAGTTGAAAATTATAAATGAGCGAAAGGTCCACCGGTAATACCAGCCCCTAGTAAAACGGGCTTAGCTCGGTTCCTAACAATCGTAGACCCTTTCAACTACCCTTGTTACAACGAAGACAGGTCCACCTTTCGAATGAATCTAATTAGAGTCATTTACCTAAATTAGACACGTCATAATAGCAGTTGAAATTTGAAAATGAGCGAAAAATCTAACGCTGACTGTGATACTAGTGTCTGCTAATATGGGCGTAGCTCGGTTCCTAACAATCGTAAACCCTTTAAACGCCCCTTGTTGCAAAGAAGACATTTCCACCTTTCGAATGAATTTATTTGGAGTCATCTACCTACATTATACAAGTCATAATAGGAGTTGAAATTTGAAAATGAGCGAAAAATCAGACGGTGACTGTGATACAGGCCCCTAGTAAAACGGACGTAGCTCGGTTCCTAACAATCGTAGACCCTTTCAACTACCCTTGTTGCAAAGAAGACAATTCCATCTTTCGAATGAATCTAATTGGAAAAAGTAGAAACAACGCAGCAGCAGTTGAAAGTCGTAAATTCACAAATTGAGACGTCTGTTGGCATTAAATTAGCCCAAAAATGGCTGAAAATGGCCTAAAATCCATTTTTCTCGAAAACCATAAGCGATATGAAAAAAAATGTATGGGATTGACGCATTATTGCAAACAACCTTTATCTACCTTTTTTGTGTATCACTAACGGTTCTTGCATAATCGGCCAAATGGCAAAATTAGGCGCCATATTGTCCGCCATCTTTAATGCCTAATACATTAAATGCGTATTGCCAAGGTGGCAACATGTGGAAACTATTCCTTGCGATGTAAACAACAACTCCCAAGTGAAAAATAAAAGTTGGCAAATTGTACACAGTAGCCCTAAATTTTCTGCAACTGCTTCCTGACTATTCCCAGCATGACACGCGACAAGTTTGCTGGGGAAGGCACTTCCCCGTGCTACTCTATACCTGAGTGCCAAAATTTAGATAAGCTCACTTTCCCTATCGTGCTGTAGACGTGACTTTAACCCTATGAGAATTAACATGGGAGCCCTGAGCTTAGCTAGGTATAGTGTGTTCGACATTATGTTTTCAGAAAACTGACTGGATGACGACTCGTTTCCTTGCACTAAGAGTCAACGGAATTGTGGGAAGTTTTTCTCCATGAAGGACACGTTGCCATACTTTAACGTTGAAGTTTTCTTCGTTACTGGACCCAAGACACCTATATCCGACGATTTGGAAAGATTTCTACCGCATGGGGAATTTACACCAGTAGGCTGAAATCAGGTATAAGATCGTTACAGTTAAAAAGCCACAGTCTGCTAGTGGCCGCTTTTTCACTTGGCGGCGACACACTAGCGTGTGTGTAGATATCACACGTGTTAAATAGACCAATAGGCGCGCAAATCCGTAATTCTGTGGAGTATTTAGCTTCGTCGCTTTGCTAAGCGACCGGTAATATAGCAAGTGTTCATGGGACCAAATGTTCGTATGGATGTTTTGGTCAAGGCGCTTGAACCGATCTCTAGCCAACCTACCTTCAGTTTGGTGAAAATTGATGAACTTGAAATTGGTGAAGAATAAATGTAATAGTGTCATTTGCACTCGTACGTAATTGCATACTATATTAATTAATTATGTCTAAGTGAAACATTCATTAAGAAAAGTATTTTGTTTTCTTTCTATAAGCGAACGCTGAGAAAAACTCGTTGATATTAGCTATAGAGGCATACGGCATTTGGTTCTTAACTAAAACGTTGCGTTCCCATTAGCAACGGGGAGACAACACAGCCAGAGCAATCATCTGCTGATAACAAAACGGATGTAAACTACCATCCGTCTAGCCAAGTTTGAATTAATGACTAATAATCAAGATTAGCATGACAGGCTACAAACTGGAAAGTGACAGGGCTTTTCCAACCTGCTTCTTTGACATATAGTGAGAGAAAACTTATCATTATTACAGCATTAGCTGAAGCGCGTGCTATGCACGGGTGGTGTTTAATGCTCCGTTTGCAACATTGAGACGGTTTTCACTGTCATGTGTTTGTTACGCAAAGCGTGATCCCATCTATGTATTTTTGCACACACTGGCTAACAAACGCTGATTTTCGTTCGTTTCGCTCACTCAATCAGCGTACCCCCTTTGGCTTGGGCCGACGTCACGCAGCACGGCCCTGACCCTTCCCCTCACTCCGTGGGTTCGTATATGCTATTTTTTTTTACTTGATTCTGGGCAGAAATTAAAACGCTTTCAATATTTAGCCGATTGCTCACTGATCCTTGAATTTTAATCGTCACAACGACAGAAGCTTTAGCCAGCGGTTTAATATCAAGTTGCATATATCTGAGGCATTGTTTTATCTATTAAAAAGTTACGTTTTGAATTTGAATTTTATTCAAAGAGCACTGGCCAGTTGCCGTAATGATTAACACAACAATAACATATCACACCAATACACCATCAAGTTACGTTTTCAGTTTATTGCCAACAATCAGTTTTAAATTTATTGCCAACAATCTTTCCATTTATAATCATATTATTAGAAGAGATTGTTGTATTCTGCCTTGTTTTTTTCAGGGCCTTAGGGCTTCGTCGGGCAGATGACCGGGTGCGGTTAACGCTCGCTAAAAACCCTTTGACCCTTTTTGTTTTTTTCAGGCCGGTGGCTCGGGTGTCCATTTTACAACACTGGCTATTCTGCAACACGTAATGTTGATTACTAACCTGAGAGTGAATTATCGTACACCTGCAGCCAATTGAAAGCTTGATCGATGTTTAGGCTGGCTTTACAGTTTTAGCCAATTTTGCCAGTGCCCAGTTAGCAGTTTAATCGGTTTGTTTGTTTTTTTCGTTGCGTGGGGTTGATTGATACTACTGTTTTTTTTTTAGCACAAGGAAGCACAAGGACAAACTCGAATTCTATACGTGCTCTATACGTGCTCGGGTGTCTATGCGTGCTCTCTAAACGTTTTGACATCGCATGTGTCAGGTAGGCTAAAATCACGAAATTACGAACGTTAAGAGTTTCACCTTTGAACTTTTTTATTTCTGGAGAAAGATATGTACAGTTAATTTATTTGATAGGTGTTGAGTTCCTTTGAAGCACTACACCAAAATCATTTTTTTGAATAACTGCTAATCTGTTGCCTTGACTTCGTTTTCAGACGAAGTAAACAATGCGGACATCATCGTCATCCAAACCGGATGTCCCAGGAGCAGCAAGCTCGGAAACCGGACATGGAGTAACTTAGAGGTGTGATACGCTCCCAGCCGATGGCGCAAAAGGCGACATGGACAATTCTGCTAAGGGACTTCAATCGGAAATTCCTACGAGTACGAGGCATCATAGGGCCCTTCACTTCCAGAAAATTCCAGGGGTGTCTGAAGTCAGGCTTGAACCCACGACCTCCGGCACCAGTTTTTAAAGTGTGCGCGGCCTATCTTGAGTTCACCGCAGAACGAACACAGATAATCGATTGTACGTTTTCGGCAGCAGAGTGCCTTGTTGATATCCAAGATGGTTACAAAAACAATGGCGGCCATCGATTAAAGCCGCCTCCTCCAGGAAGACGTAGTCGTTCGAAAAATACTTTCAAGACTCAAGATACGCCGCACACGCAATAATAACTCTTACAGTCGCAATGGCGGCAATGTAAGGTTACAGAAGGGTTACTAGCGTATATAGCTCTCACCGCTTGACATGGACCGTACAAGCACAGACAACACAGTGCTGGAAATCGTAGCTTAAGCCGACCCACATTGGAGTTCAAAGATGCCGGCAAATAAACATTTATCTGTAGCAAACTTCCAAAACAATTCGTGGTATTTTTACAAATAGCATATGGCAAATGTTGACTAACACAATGCACTTTCACGAAATTCACTCTCCCTCGCTACCCTTAGCTAGTTAGTGGGTCATTTTTAAGCTGCGTCATCGCAACGTACGGTGGCTTACTGGGACACACAACAACTTTTTTCTACGCACACAAAACTTTTATGAAACCGGAACAAGATGGCTACCGACCGGTGCGAGCACAGTTTACCATATATTGTCCTAGGTTATAGTTTCTTATCCGGTGTTGCAACGCTTTAGTTCGAGTGTCATGGAAGTTTTGTGTATGTAGAAAAAAGTTGTTGTTGTCCTAATGAGCCACCGTAGTAACAACGCGCGTTTCTTTCCATCTGCCCGCCAAACTCGTGCCCTCATGATATGATGCTTGCCGAGTGTTGGGTTTCCATACGAATATGCTCTTCCCGTAATGAAGTCAGTATATTGCTGTAAGCTGGCACACATGACAGTTGTGCCAAAATTTAAAGCTAAAATGAAAAAAAAAATAAGTATATTGGAAATAAACGGAGTCGAGTCAGAATTTCCGGATTACCACTTGAGGCCACAACATCCTCCATGTGTTTATCGGCGTGTTTGTATAAGGTCTGGGTTTTAGTCCATTGGACTTACCACGTTTTATCTTGACAAGTATAGAGCAGTGACACGACGTAGTATTACTGTATATAACTCTATGCTGGAGCCTTAATGGGTTAGCTGCAAGGGGCACTGCAGAGAGAAGGAGAAGGGCATCATACCGAAGCCGATGCTGTGAAGAGTGATTTCTTAGACCTAAAACGCGCGATTTTTGTTGTTGAAGAAACCAACGTTATTTTAAGCCGAAGAAATCCGCTCTTCCGTTGTTTTTCCCTCCATTTTTATGTAGTGCACCTTGTAGTTATTCCCTCCAAAACCCATACTGGTGCCAAGCTGGTGCCAATATGGCGGCAAATGTCACTGCTCTATTGATAACTCCAGTCATCTGCAACCCCATTTACCCCAAAAGAAGGAAGAAGCCAGTAAAGTTGACGAAACTCCAGGTTAATTCCAGTGCCACCCAATTTGCCCTATGAAGATCTTTATAAAATGGTTCAGAATGCTCTAGGTTAGGCTGAGTTGGCGTGGGTATCGCTCTCAAAGTAAAGCCTAAAGAGGCTGCAGGGTCATTTAATACCCAGAGTAGATTTCTAGGTCTCACCACAGGTGGGACTAAAAGTACTCCCTGTGAGTCACCACTACATCAACTCCACCAAGCACCATCACTAGGAATTAGATTCCTAGACCATCTTCAGGACTACACTCTGTCATGATAATGCATAGCACAACTCAATTACAATAATAATCACTGCCTACATAATAGGAGCCATAGCAAATCTGGGCCAACTTGGTCTCAGCTAAGCTAACATCTGGAAGACGTGGGTAACCGGTTCCACAATTCAATTCAATTTTAATCCCATTACAGACCATTGCAGCAACACTGCGGTATCTGAAACCTTACAGGAAAGTTTATTTGTGTTCGTTTGCTGTTTTGACTGTTTTGACTTGGGCAAAATAGGTTTCCGTTACGATTTTTTAATTTCTTTTGTATCTATTTATCCTTATTTTTTTTGGTGGTTTAATTCACACCGTGTGAAACTAATATTTTGTACATCTGGTGGCTTTATTATTTTCATTTATAATTATTAGATTTTATAATGTCCACACTGAATCCTACGCAATTGTATCAAGTTCTAAGTCGGCCATGCACTGAATTCTACGCAACTGCTTTAAGATCCAAGTCGGCCACACGATTCGAACTGACATGCTCTCGATTTTGAAACGAAGGTGCCAACTACAAGTCTTGTGCTTGCGTTGAGCTCGGGGATTCAGAGCATCCTCTCAAAAGTTTCGGAGTGCATGTTTTTTTATTAATTTTTTTTTTTACTTCTCGTGCAATTTCGCCTATTGGCTACCATTCTCAGTAAAGGAGTCAGCTAAAGATTGGGAGAAGAGACGAATGATCCTGATGGATAAGCTGGGAACAGGAGGTGCTGGAATGAAGTTCAACCTAACATCTCCTGTCAGCTGTTTTCCCGTTGTGCTGCTATTCTCCAGTTACTCCCTGGCTCTTCGATTGTATCCATCGTACCATTAATTGTGAACAGAGATGTACGGCACGTCCAGAACACTGTGATAGGTTGTACAATCTGAAGCAGGCACTGTCTACTGGGTTAAGGATCTTCTGTGATGCGTCCTTTACCACTGCATACAGTGGTGGTGTTGGTTTGTGGATACTCTTATTGACTGTAAGATAATGTAATGACTGCGGAGCTAGCTGCCATTTCTGTTACTCTGGACCATGTGGTCTGATCATGGAAGTGCAGAAGATGGAATTGTTTACTGACTCACAGTAGGCATGCCTGCTGCAAGTCAGTAAACAATTCCAGCACTTGCGTTCCTGCAGATCCGCTTGAAAGATGGACTTAGGTCATGTCCTGGTGGTGGAGCTCGACCTGAAATTGTTAAGCGTCGTCATTTTTGGTACGAATGTGAAGCTGTACTGGGCCCCAGCTCATTCTAGGGTTATGGGCGATGAGTTTGCTGATGGGCTGTCGTCTCAGGTTGGCAGCCCTGTGATTGTCGTCACAGTGGGTAGTAGCGAGCTGGTTGCAACAGTCAATTTCTTTCTGTGTCCATTCGTTTTGAGAAGAAGCCTGGTTCTTGAAGGAGAGAGGCAGAGAGCTCTTTGCCACCCACCCGTTGATCATACGCCCGGCCAAACTAGACTGGCTTCTTAACGAGTCATCCGTTGTCCTGTACAGACTACGTGCTAGACTCATGCCCTGATTACAGGTTCGCCGTAGGTTTGGAGTCTGCCTCAAGGTGTTGCTCTGGGTTTGGACCCATTCTTTCTCCACCTAGCTTGGGTTTGGACGAGAAGACGGTGCGCACTTCCTGTTTGAATGATCGGTGTTAAGTTGCTATTCGTCGTGGGAGCCAATTCGGCCGCCAATGGATCTACTCAAGAGTAAACCTACACACTGTGATGCAAAACTTCCGGGTCTTGCAAACATTTGTTGAATTTTGTGCAAGGGACGACTTACCTATTTTGAATTTGAGTTATTGTTACTGTCGCTATTTAGTGCAGATTGGTGTTAGTACAAATTGTTGTTATTTAATGCAAGTTCCTACTTATCACTGTTATTTTCTTAGTAGTTTGTTGTTGGTGTTGTGATTGATCAGTGTTCTTTAGTTTTTACAGGGCAGAAGATTCCAGTTGGGATTAGCGCTCTTGATTAACTCAGCTCAGCTACTCACTGCAAACTGTGCCTTTTAACTGTAAGTATATATAGTACGGGCGATTTCACCAGGCTGAGGAAATCGTTCGTGAATCAAGGGTCAATTAGTAAAGAAGAAAAATTAAAATTAAGTTGTGATGTTTCATTTCAGGATAAAAATAGACATCGACATCTATCGACCTCTTTGATTTCGTATAACGAGCAAGCACGAAATCAAAAAGTCGTTATCGTTTGCCAGATGATCATTATGCTTGAGCGATCGCAAGACAAGAAACTTGATGACAGCCTTTTTCGGCGGAGTTATATCGCTACTTTCCAAGGCTGACATTTTTAAAGAAACTTAAGAGATCTTGCCACCATTTTTGGTTTTGGATGGATTAGCTTCCATCGGATCTAGGAAAAACCGCCCCGACAAAACGCCCCCAGAAAAAACGCCCCCAACATAACACCCCCGGGAAAAAACGCCTTAGGAAAAAAAAGCCACTAGTAAAAAACTCCCCCAGGAAAAACTGCCCCCAGGAAAAAACGCCCCCAGGAAATCACGTCCTTAAGTAAATGGTGTTTGGTTAACATCTCCAGGTTCGCCCCATCCTTAACTACACTTCCTTAAGTAATAAGGTTCAAAATTCAGCTGGTTTACCTATACGAACATTAGTTTGCTTCAGATGACAGAAGGCTCCAAAAAATTGATTTTTTTTTTTTTTTTTAAAGGTTGAAATTGTGAGCAATTTTATGCCCGGAGTAGGAATTCCACTAGCGAATTTTTACCATCATGACACCCGATTCGTTTGCATTAGCTTTACTTAAAACATACCATTTTTCTTAAAAACCAATGTGCAACTTAGACAGTGACATTAAACTTGTGAGCAATCCCACGTCCCCAGTAGGGATTCCTCTAGCGAACTTATACCTTTATGACACACGCTCCATTTGCATTTAATTTATTTTAAAGCTGTGATGTTTTTCTTAAAAACTGATATGACGTAGTGGATTAAAATCGTGTGTGA
Source organism: Lithobius niger (assembly GCA_023313725.1). Taxonomy (NCBI): domain Eukaryota; kingdom Metazoa; phylum Arthropoda; class Chilopoda; order Lithobiomorpha; family Lithobiidae; genus Lithobius; species Lithobius niger. Next base: position 64,555 of record JAHWFP010176344.1, on the reverse strand, counting down.
TTCCGCGAAGATAAGTCTAGAATAGGGTGAGCTCAAAAATTGGAGACGGTGTTCTGAATCCATAGACTTTTTTGAAGGAGAAAGTTGGCTAGTTTAAGGAATAAAGTAGCTAAGTATGTGAATTGTAAACGGGGAGAATTTAGTAAATACGCAAAAATAATATTTAAATCAACTTCTTGGACGTCTGCTCAATTGTTAACCTCATTAGACGTTTTTGACGGAGAAAGAAGTTTAGTTTAAGGTAAAAAAAGTAGTTAAAATGTAATTGTAAACGGAGAGTTTACTAAATACGCAAAGATACTTTTCTTTATAAGTTTATTAGAGCATTAAGTGATTTGAAGCAAACTAATGCTCGTATGTATAGATGAGCGCCTTAATCTGAGACTAATGCACCACGGGGGCATTTTACCCTACTTGGGGCGTTTTTCTCTAGAGGCTTTTTTTCCAGATACCTTTTTCACCATCACTCAGTCTATTAATGCAGTTCAAACTAGAGTTAGTCGTTCATAGCCGGATTTATTTACTGCTATCTCTTTAAAAGCTTTGCAAATAGAGACGATACTAAAGTATTTAGTTTACTTAGGCGGAGTTTCATTCTACTCTACTATTAAAAAAAAAAGCCATAGAAAAACCACGTCGATTATCTACGGTATTAGTGAGATCGCTTTGATTATAAATAAAAACTTAAGTTTGTTTTGCGATTGTAGTTAAATAACCTTTGTGTAGATTGATATTGTGATTGTTAAACAAACTTTGGTGGATTACGAGTGCAAATTCTAAAGAGCCACTGTCAATACGGACATTCTAATCTAAGAGGGTTATCGTCGTTGATCTAAAAGTCGTGGTCTATTGAATAAGAATGGGGTGATGAAGGCTGTTACCCTCTTTTCTGTCCCCCCGACTCATCCTCCCCCGGGTTCCTTCCACTTTTTTCCTGTCCTGCTGCGCAAACACTATAAAATTATTTTAACTAGCAGTTTTGTGTAAATAATAGACCTCTCTCACTTCGCTCCCCTTCCCAAGAAGAGGTTTTATGGCAAGACCGTGTAGCCAAAATCCAATACAATAGATTAGAAAGTTAACTTGATATAGCATCTCGCTTCTTCCAGTCCTACGCAAGGCCCTAGCGGCAGTTGCGGCTTCTAATACCTTTGATAATGCTTTATCTTCGTGCTACTGCAAAAGCATTAGCAAATGCATTAGTAGTCGTAACTGCCGCTAGGGCCTCGCGTAGAACTGGAAGAAGTGAGATGTCTATGTCTAGTATATGGTAATGCCAACCACCAATAAACCTAAGCCTAACGTTAGGCCTAACTATAAAATGATTTTGTATATTGCATCTTTGTATATTATGTATTTTCGTCTTCTGTCATAGTTTGTTCTAATCTGTTCCCATCGTGGAGCAAACAGCCAAACAAACATAAAGAATGCCAGATGGTATAGTAAAAGCAGTGCCATTCAAATTACAATGAACTTTGGTCCGAGTTTCAAAGATGGAATTAGCTGATTCCATTTTTAACCGATGTGATCTGATGCCGATTCCTTTGATCTGCCTATTTTTTTTTTTACTTCATCGCTAATTCAAAAACATAAACAAACAAGACAAGAAATAAAGAGAAAGTTGTCTCTTCATTGAATAAACGTGACGGCTACGCATGTTCGTTACAAAAAAATTATAGGCTACAAAACGAAACTTTAAAAGAAACGTTGGTTGTCAGTTTAGCTCGAGTGATCTCGGTTCGGACCACAAACTTGGGGTGGCAGCCATTTTGGCTCTGATATCACTACTTCTATGGCTATAACTCAATGGGACCCTTTCCCTTATGGGTTTTGGTATATCACATATTTTAAGGGGTTATCAAATGTTCCTGAGGTTATCGTCGGAGGTTTCTTGCGAATATACCAAAATGTTAATTTTTAATAAATTTTTTTTTGAAAAGTCTTGCGAAAAGCTGAACTTCACGTGTATTTTACGCATTTTTAATAACCGTGATACGTTACAACTAGGCATATAATTAAGTTTTGAAACTAACAATTACTCGGCTGATAGTTTCTCATTTTGATCTAACTACGTTTGAGGTCTTTACCGTTGTTTTATACTTTTGTGCCAAAATGGCGCCTGTAATTTCAAACACGATTGTGTGGTTTCATTCCCAATACCGATCTTTCAACACCGATCTTGACGAGCGCATCTGGATAGTTCTACCAACATGGGCGGAATTTGCTGTAGAAATGATAAAAGAAGAAGGTAACGTTGTTTCAGAATGTTTGAAATTGGTAGTAAGTGGTTTTTTTTTTAACCATTTGTAACTGGTAATATAGCCTTGAGCTGTGTTTTAGACTTTGTTCCAAAATGGCGCCTTGAATTTCAAACACGATTGTGTAGTTTGATTCCGCTGTAACTCGTTTTAATTCGTTTGCTAAACGCATAATGCAATAGTTAGCATAGTGGGTCATAAAGGGCTCGTCTGTCTACTATACGCTAAATTACTACCGTTTACCATTAATTCAGTTGCGATGGTAGAATCTGAAAGGAAATGCTGTAGGATACGCGTCTCACAAAAATTTTAAAGTTTGGTGCATGGTAAAACGCCAAACTCAGTCTGAAAATTTTAGCGGACTGTTTTTGCGGGGATCATTTTTTCGGGGATCATTGTTTAGCCATCCAACGAAAAACCTGAATATCTCCGAAAGTGTTTGAAGGAGGAATTCCATCATCGAACTCGTGCTCTTCCTGCACCTAACCTACCTTGTCATGAACTTTCAACCAAATCAGAACAAAATTGTAAACGTTATCGTTTCCCAAACAGACAAACAAAATCCAAACTCAGTCGAGTAGTCACTTGCTTCACTCGCTCGACCAATCAAAATTAATTCAACAAAAAACGGCTTCGTAGTTTAGAAAAAGAAAACATTATAACTCGTATCCCATGGAATTCACACTATTTTTACCGCGCGTCATGATGTTGAAAGTTCGAGTTACGGGGAATCTTGAAGGCTGAAGCGATGTATGATGTAAACGTATCGTTTGCTGCATACTTTCGTATCGTGTAAACTGCGTCGTCATATACGACGATGATTTAAAGATTCAAATTTGAGATTCCCGTAGTGTAAACGGCTCTTTTAGTCGCCACATTGAAGGGAATTCCTCCAAGAAATCTCTTCACGAACCAAATGTCTGTTATTAATGGCATTTCTTTTGTTTTTTCCCCGATCGCCTGCTATGCCTTTCTGCAGTGATTAAGATGCCGTGGATGAAATTTTATCTTGTGTTGGATTGGTTGGATTTGTTCCTTATAAGAAGAAACGATATTTTCATTTTTGGCTGGCAAGACACATGCTAGTGTGTCGCCCGCCAAGATGATAAACGATGACACCTATCCAGATAAAATATATACAATACAATACAATACAATACAATACAATACAATACAAAAGATAAAAACTGGATTGAGCATGCTCATGAGCCAACCCCCCCCCCCCCCAGCCGAGAAAGAAAAGACACCCCCATTCGTTACATGCTGTCAAAACTGATACGGAAGGTGCAGTTACCACCGGAAGTGGCAGAGTGTGCCAAGGCACTAGAATTCTCTCAGTAGAGAAGAAGTGTCTAGTGTTGTTGTATGAGGTTTCACCTTGCAGTTTATAACAGTGGCCTCGTGTGTGTGTGTGACCTGAGGGAGATCAAGAAAGCTTCCGTAGTCGATGTCCAGTAGTTGATTGAGTAGTTGGTAGACAAGGATCATGTCACCTCTGTTGTAGCGATCTTCAAGACTGGTGAGGTTTAAGGCTTTGAGTCGCTCTTGGTATGGCAGGTGCTTAATTTCAGGGCACTTTTTGGTGAACCATCGTTGAACACGTTCGAGGCGGCTGAGGTGGACATGGTAGTGGGGCCTCCAAACTTGGATACAGTAATCCAGGAGTGGGCGCACGAAAGTAGTGCACAGGATTTTAGTGCCATCGAGTTCAGTCTGTATAGCGCTTGCTTGCAACAAACAAAGGAATGAACAAAGAAATTCTATTAACGTAATAAACAAGCTACGTGACTCCTTAATTACTGTGCGAAAATTTGGTACGTCCTCCTTATGCACTTGGGAGCAAACTGTAAAGATTAACGATATTACTGCCACTAGGTGGTGCCACGGTAGATTCTTTGTATTCTACTGTGACACCATCTAGTGGTCGCAATATCTTTAATCTTTGCATATTGCTTCCAGGTGCACTAGGACATATCACATTTTTACACAATAAATGAGGAGACATGTCGCTTGTTTGTTGTGTTCCTTTGCTTGCTGCGATCAAGCGCTCGAGAGAACTTGATGGCACTAGAAGGTGCTAAACCATGTGCAATGGTTGTTTGCCGTGACGTCACCATGAGTTAGACAATGACGAACGAGAACAACGGCTGTTTGGCCGTCTGATTGGACTAGCCAAGTCACGTGATAAGTACTTCACAGCAAACAGCCATGGCGCGTGGTATACGTATATAGATACTACAAACTTTCGTTTGGTGGCACCCTCCTTTAAATGCGCCAGTTCACCATTTCTATAGCAGTGCCCGTATTCTAAATACAGCATCCACGTTCCAGATTTTCCGTCATCCAATAGGCTGATGTGGGTCACGTGATCTCATTTTAGTTATGAATATCGCGACGAATGAATGCTATGAATGTTATGAATGTTATGAATGCTGCGAATAGTGTTGTTCCATTTTTTATTTACCGCTATTTTCTTCATATTGCTCGTAAATTCTACATTGCTGCATCTAGGAGTTGAAAAGGTGAAAAGTGCCTTTAAGTCCTCTGCTATAAATCCATTTTAAGTTTTTATTCTTTTTTTTAAATTCATTTTTAAACGTGGTGGTTAGAAGATTATCCTGTTATATTCCTGAGACTGTTTTACGAGGATCCCGTGGCAAATTCGATTCCCGCGCTTAGACGTTAGAACTACGATACATACAAGCGAGCCGTCGTTGTCAACAAGCCGATTGAGATAAAAACTACGTTCTCCTTGCGAGGCACGGAGCTTCTAGCCCAGTAGGTCTTGTGCACGATTCCTCGTAACACCAACACATTGAGAGAGACCTCAAATAAAAGGCAAGAAGGAATTCACTTTAATTCTGGCGTTACTTGCAGATTGATGTGAAATTCTTAGCGTGTTTTAATACTCTTACTAACAACAACAGCGGGCACACGGATAATGGCACTTTAAGATAATGCAATGTAAAGTAAATGAACGTAGCACTGTCACCGATTTAAAGTCTGCAAAATCTGGCAACATCTAGCTCTGTCTATCTAACACGTGCCTGCACCAATCGAAGAAATGCACAAAGGCATTTATATTAACGAAACAAACAAGCCACGACGACCTCCTTAATTACTGAGTGAAAATCTGGTATGTCCTCGTGCACCTGGGAGCACGCTGCGAAGGTTAACAATATGACTGCCGCTAGATGGAGCCATGGTATTTTCGTTCGCTTTTCAATCGGTGATAGTGCCACTTTAAGCATAAGCAACAGTAACGTAATACTCACATAAGATATGACCAGCCTGAAGGGCAGTACCTTTCGCCTTTCTAACTTCCTGAGTATACGCCCCTATTGGTTGTTGCTGGTCCCCTACGTTGGGTGCAGTTTAACTGAAATTTCGTCTTCTAACGTGGCACATGTTACGCAATGACGGTGCACAATGCCTGGTCCCAAACGACTAAATTACTACTCCTGATCTGTTCCAATTCGATCTGATTGTGAAATTTCGTTCCTTGTCAGTCAACGGCGAAGTTCAAGATGGACCTGAACCAAATCTTATCTGGAAGAAAAGATATTTCTGTCGAAATGGCTTCCCAATCGCAATTGTGGCTGTCGTCGAATGACGGGAGGGTAAACAGCGATAAGTTCATTCGTTGTCTTTTGGGGAAAGACTCTTGAATTGCCAAGAGAACATGCCTTATTTTTAAGAATGCCAGACTTTAATGATACTAGAAAAAAAAAAACGAACGTGTTTGGTGTTTCAGGCACGGTTAACTGAATCGAAGTCAAAAAAAGAATGGAACACAAACAATATTCTCCTATGATGAAGTTTGAGATATCGCAATGCGCCGTAGTGTTTAATCTATGTGAAACCTTTACTGCTCATTCAAATATTTTTTATGGTTTTTATTTTTGAACACGGTACAATTGGTTTGTGCATGCGTCGTAATATGCTACTTGGCAAATATCAATAATTCAATATACTAGCTGGAGCGCAGGGCATAGTTTGGACCGGAAGTCGGTGTTCCGGGTCTTTTTTTAAAGCGTTCTAGTTCTTTTAACGTCAACATGTCACCTGTACTGAAAATTCTCATCTTACAGAAATTTGAGCAATTTCAAATTAAATGCAATCAGCCTTTAAACAACTTAAAATCACTGTACCATTAAATATTGAATTTGATTTAATTCAACCTCAGCCATGGTAACAAAACTAACATGTTGCTTAGACCGAATGGGTGACGTTTTCGGTGGCCGCGATCCGATTGGCCTACGTTTGCAGCTTGTTCGTCTCGTGCCGCGGCCACAGGGGCTCGTCACAATATACGCGAACGTGCGGGCCAACAAACAACGCGCGCAGCAACACTATAGTAAGAGAAAAAGCTTTTTCTCTTACTATAGTGTTGCTGCGCGCGTTGTTTGTTGGCCCGCACGTTCGCGTATATTGTGACGAGCCCCTGTGGCCGCGGCGTAGCGAGCGCGTTGGAACCGGTGGTGTAGCAAAAATTGTTGATCATACTGTTTGGCGTTTTAAAAGTGCTAAAACGATAATAAAATAAAATAAAATGTGTGAGTGTATCAACAATAAAAATGTGGATTTTTTTATTTTTTTATTTCACGATTTTGTTACGGGCGTGAAAATCTTCAAAAAAAAAAAGGTACCTTTCAAAAGCCAGAATAAGTGTGAAAATAGTTAAAGCGATCCTGCTGGGGAAGCTTACAGCGCTCACCAGACCACCTAGCTATGGTATCGAGAGGATGTAAATGACTATTCATCCTTCCTCTGCAAACAAGTGACAGTTCCGATACTTTTCAAATTAGACATTAAGCACTGAGCTTGAGCCCGTGCTACGCACGGCGGTTCAAATGAGTATCGAGTATAGTGTTTTAATGCGTCCTTTTCCCCTCACCCCAACCCGCTAGTTTAAATACTTTTAACCAAACCAAGGCCAGTTGTGCATTTTTCCGCATCACAGGATGCACCCCAGGAATTCCACGATAGCTTCTTTCCCCAATTATGTATTCGCCATGTCATGGATCTACGATGTACTTTACTCAATTATGTGCTCGCACTATAAGTTTCCTGTGCCGCCCCGTGCTCAGCTGGCCTTGTTAATGTCACTGCAGCTAGTGGCGATGATAGACAGCGGCCAGTGCTAAAATTTGTTTGCTAATTTATCCATCTCACAATAGTTTGTTTTTCACTGTTGCAGTGAAGTATAGTCGAGGCAACAAAGTGCCAATTGTTGCTTTCTATTTTGAACCAATACAATTGGCGTCACGTAGCCCGCATTAAAGAAAAAAATAAGTGATGTCATCGCGTAAAACTGCCCAGTTTTGAGGCACTGTGGCCTCAAAATTTGAAACTCAGCATTTTTGAGCAAACGTAGTGGTAGTGTGGTTATCGTTTTAACGTTACCCAATCGAATACGGCCAGCCGTCTACCCGCCAAGAACTTATTGTTTAAGAGTTTAGTTAAGTTGAAACTACGTCGCGGAGGGGAAGGGGGGGGGGGGTTTTCTGGATACGGGCCCGCCCGGGGCCGCCGGGTAAGGTTTGGATAGCGGGGTTTTGAAAAAATTCCCCTTTCTGCAAACAGGGTTTTTGAAACCCCCCCCCCCCCTTCCCCATGAATGTTTACTAGGATTGTGGCGGTGTCAGTGCTGTCGGATTTAGTTCAATCTGTTTGGATTGATTTCCATTATTTGGCATCAGGAATCGTTAAATCAAGGTAGTTATTAACTGACGTGATACAGAATGCCTAAGCGCATACACTCGCCATTCATGCCAAATTGCCAGCCAAATCTTTCCCGAGCCATTTGTCACCATAACGTTTATACACAGCCGTCGTTTTTTTTTTTTTAGACTTCTGTCATTGAAGCCGTTTAGCTGCAGATGCACACGTTAATAAAACGGAGTTAGACATGCAGACCCAGACCCAGACGTTAACCGTTAGCTAACCAACAATACAAATGGCCCCTACCAAAAACAAAACAATTAAATGCAGCAGCAAGGTTTAATGTGGACTAAGCACTTGAGTAAAACGTATTGAGACCTTTCAGGAAAAACTTGTTTGTGGTCCTTTCCTGTTTTTACCTCTACTCAATTAAATCTTACTGTAACAGTGCTCGAACGACCCGTGATAGTATATCCTTGTCGAGACACAGCGTATCAGTGCTTGAAGCACGCGCTATGACGCGCTATGTCGCGCTGGTGCGACAGCCGTAGCAACGGCTGAAGGCAAGCCATCAAAGGAAAGAGGAAAACAAGCCAAACAGCGAAAATTAACACATTAGAAATAACGTAGTACAGTAAACCACCTTTATGCACTTACGTTACGTTGGAGTGGGGCGACCCGGATTCGAACTGGCAACCCAATGTCCCCAGTTTACTGGCACAGCACTTTTATCGCCATGGCCCCTCCTCCAGTGGCATAAAGATGACTCATTGAACCCGTTATAAAGTCACAGCAATTACTAGGGCTCCATTCGACCGAGAATGCTTGCAGTCCATTGCCACGATCACAAGCATTCTCGGTCGAATGGAGCCCTAGTCACTGCTGCGACTTTATAACGGGTTTAGTGAATCATCTTTATGCCAATGGAGGAGTGACCATGGTGATAAAGTTGCTATGCCAGTGGTCTGGGGACGAATTAGGTAGCCAGTTCGAATCCGGGTCATGCCACTCCGACGAAACGTAATTGCATAAAAGTGGCTTCGTACTACGTTTTTTCTAGTGTATTGTTTTCGCTGTTTGGCTTGTTTTCCTATTTCCGTTATACAGGGTGGGGCAGAAAGGAAGGGCCATCCTTGGCAATCAAAGATGTTTAATGGTATGTAGGCAAACGGGGGGGGGGGGACAAACTAACCATGTATCGACCATTGACCTTGACGCATATTTTCAAGGTCATCGTGATGCTAACTTTTTAACCATGCTTCGTAGAACCCCAGTGTAAATTAGAAACTTGTAGATAGTGACAAGGTATGGCCACTGCAAAAAAACGGAACGAAATTTGGTACGTTAGTTTAGGAATTACTGAATTTGCAAGCATCATTCTATTGTGCTGAACCAGTGGCTTTCCTGCCAAACAGTGAGTGTGAAATTAAGCCCATTGGTCTTCAAAGTACATGAAGCATGCTTGGAAACAAACTGCAACTGACATACTGATGAATCGACACTACCTAAACTCAATCTGCTACATTATACGTATAAGCAGAATGGTGCTGCAAACTACAGCATATTATGCAAGTTGGCATAGTTTAGTCACCGTGGTGTCTAGAAAATGAAACTAAGGTTGTTCCTCCGTCAGGTTAAACTTTCTGATTTTGTTTCCGAGCTGATCACGGTTAATGAATTATGCCAGTTTGCGTATGATGCCTACTACCTACCAATACAATGCGATGTGCGAAAGTCCCCGACAGATCTGTTTAGCAGGAAAGCCACTCACCCAGCATAACAGAACGATGCTTGTAATTTCCATAACTCCTAAACTAACGTATCGAATTTCGTTCCGTTTTTTGCATTGGCCATGCCTTGACACTGTCTACAAGTTTCTAATTTACACTGGGGTTCTACGTAGCATAGTTAAAAAGTTAGCATCACGATGACCTTGAAAATATGCGTCAAGGTCAGTGATCGACACATGGTCAGTTGGTCACCCGTTCGCCTACATACCATGCAAAGTTTCATTATCCTAACATTAACCATCTTTGATCGCCAAGGATGGCCCTTCCTTTTTGCCCCACCCTGTATAATTTACAGCGATTAGTGTTTATTTATTAAAGGCGGCAAAGGTTCGCTGCTTTGGTATATAAATTGTAATGAACTCTGGCGATAAAATATTTGAACACCCCTAGTTACTCATTATAATTGGTGACACCCGAATAGGGACTCGAACCCTGGAACTTGTTTGGTGGAAAGTGAAACTGAAATTTGATACAAGTATGGAAATTGAAAACTTGCATTGAGTTGAAAAGAAACCTACAAAATCTCAACGATTGTTTTACAGTTACTTAAAGTGGTACTATCACCGAATGAAAGTAGGCAGAATCTGGCAACATCTAGCGCTATCTAGCACTTTCTTGCACCAAGCAAAGGAATGCACAACGGCATTTCTTTTAACAAGCCACGACCTCCTTAATTATTGTGAAAATTTGGTACATCCTCGTGCACCTTGGAGCAAGCTGTAAAGGTTAACAACATCACCACCGCTAGATGGCGCCAAGGTATTGTCTGTTCGCTTTTCAATCGATGATAGTGCCACTTTAACTCTTATAATGAGTTCACCCAGTAATGAGCGACTATTACCTCTTCCATACTTGTATCAAATTTCAGTTTCACTTTCCACTAAACAAGTTCCAGGGGGCGAATTGGGTAGCTGGTTCAAATCCAGGTCATGCCACTCCGACGAAACGTAAGTGCATAAAGGTGGCTTACTGAACTACGTTATTTCTAGTGTATAATTTTCGCGGATGGCTTATTTCCAATTTTCCTTAATTACCTCTTTCACACTGGGGAAAAGCCCGAGTTCAATCCAAGCTCATCGACCCTTCTAATGTGCCGAGGCTCGGCTAGAGCTCGTGCTTGGGCCCGGCCAGGGCTTTCACATCTTAGCCAAACTCGGGACTTCAAACCCCTTGTCGCAGTATCCCCGGTCACTTCGCAGTTATGGGATTTGGACAGCATTGACAGTGACACACTGACAGGCTGCCATCAGTCGCATTCGGCAACCACTACTGGCTTTTAGCCAGTTGTGGCATGGAAGAAGATTCAACGAGTTGAAGAATAATCTTGCACTTTTAATGGATGCAGTAAGAATTGTGGCTGCATTTCTACTGCAATCAATATTTACAGTAGAAAAGCAGTAGTTCAAACATAGGTCATGTAGCATCACAAACAGTACCAAGTATCGTAGAGAATATATGTTAGAGACGTAGGGGATATTTTGCTAATTTAAAAGGAATACGGTTTTTACATTTTTGGCTTAATACACAATCCTGAAGGATCAAAACACTTAAATCTGAACCGAATTTATAAACCGATTGCACCTGCCATCAAGGGAGGTCGCTGCTGCCCCTGCACGATATAGTCCGACACATTTTAGTAAAATAAACAGCCACAATAACGATCATCGTACCGTGGTACCGTAACGGCCTCATCATAGGAGTGCGCGACCACACGACTTATCTTCGGCCATCCCGGCGTATAAGCCGCTAGGCCCCGTCCGTGACTCAAGCACCGGCAGACTCAAGCATAGCCTCCCGCTACTTCTCAGGTTACGTCAGAGAGATGAGGGAGACACGTGACCTTGCCATTTATACGGGCAAGGAGGATTTTGCGGACCCAAGTGCCGACTCGCGCAACGACTACCGACTATGCGCATTACAACAAACCAGGGCAGGAAAACAAGACTTTTCTTGACATCGCTCTCCTACAGGGCCGCACTTCCTTGTCTCTAAGATGATCGAAGTACGCGTGCCTTAAGGGTAAACAATGGCCGCAATCTCCGTAATACTATTTCGTAACAGTTCTTCGAAATTCGAACGAACAGCAAAATTTAAATTCTAACCATTCCATCATGTTCTTTCTCAGTTGGGTTGGAATTTAGGAATACTTTACATTATGTTTTTACGCATAATATTTCAGGAGTAATTAAATCCCAAACCTCTAGTAGGCTGCCGGACATTTTTAACAAGCTCTTAAACAGCGTTTCAAGCGAGATACTATAGAGACAAGTTAAACATTAATAAAATAATACAGCAATTCTAGCGTGTTCTTAGAACCATCAAGACTAGATAGATTGTGTCAGATTTCAAATTAAACAATAAGCTCCACAACTATTAAAGCCTATGGACCCGTACTAACATTAAAGTTTACAGTGAATAAAACTAGATTACCGCAGACTTTAAACTAGTGTTTACATTATGGAAATGAAGCGCGCGAAGAGATTGCTAACAGCTAACGCAAAGATCCCGATTTCAAAGCTTGGAATTGTTAAGGGCAGTTGGGGGCAACATATGGGAAGCTCCACGAACGTTAAGTTCAAAGACTGAAACCTGGGAATTTTAATGTATGATCAGTTGAAAGTAATTACCTAGCTTTAGCACAAATATCAAAGGCTAGAATCAGGACAGTACCACAACCCAGTGGCTGCCGCCAAGTTAACGGATAGCGATCTCCATTACGCCCTCAACCCGTTGTTTCAGTGTGGAAAGTGTTCAGGCTCGCGCTTTATTGCCCCGTTTCGACTCAGCAAACACTGACATTACAATTATGGTATGGAGGGAAAGAAGGTGGATTAGTTCAGAGAGGGAAAGGAGAAAGGAATAACGTCAGTACCGAGAAGGTTGTGGCAAGATAAAAATGGGCTAAAGCTCGGACCATGGCCATGGCGTCGGGGTGTGATAGGGATATGGAAGGTTTGGCGTCAGGTTTTCTTATCGGAAAGCTGTGGATTTGCTTGTAGGCATAAGTCAGGGCCCAACACATTGAATGCGGTGTTCGGGGTCCGGTATGGAAAGGGTTTATGACTGCAGTTAGTTCAAACATATTATTACTGTAAACAGCAAGCGAATTCGTTTTTGTTTCCTAATCGTATCAGCGTTTATAAGACTTTGAAGACTGCTGCTGATTCTAATCGTTACTTTACTTCTGACAATATTCTTCTGGGGATTCCCCCATCGTGACTGTTTGCAGTGTCACCATCTTGATACCAAGTTACTGTTCTCTTACCTCTGACAACAGGCATTCTTCAAATCAAAGGTCACTGCTATGGAGATTTGAACATGGTAATTTGCACAACGTTGTTTGAACGTTGTTTTGAACAATGTTTAAATTTATAAAAATCCATTTTAAAGTATAGCCGGTGGCCTTATCCGTTCTTTGAAAATGTTAAATGTCCATACAATTAGAAAAATTAAATATGGGCTACTACGCATTTAATTTAGCTGTGGGAGATCGTCTACTGGTAGTAAAACAGATGTAAAGAAACATCCGTTTTACTACCAGGAGACAATCTCCCGCAGCTAAATTGAATAAATAGTAGCCCTTATTTAATTTTCCTAATTTTATGAAACACTTAACATTTTCAAAGAAAAGATATGGTTACCAGCGACTTTAAAATGGGCTTTTATAAATTCAAACAATGTTCAAACAACGTTGTTCAAAACGTTGTTCAAACATTGTTCAAAACAACGTTCAAACTGATACAAACGAAAACGTCAAGTGTGTAAAAAAGGGGGATATATGATTGAATTTCCACTTGTTAAAATGAACACGGATAAAAATTGATGATTTTTAATTGAAATAATCAACATCAACCGACAACATTCAAACCGATGCAATTACAAAACATAACAAATGAATTATAACAATTTATTTTTATTTATTTATTTATTGTAGAAAAGGGCCCCAAAAGTCGAGGCACATCGAGAATTCTCTGGGTCTCAGTCCATCCATCCATGTCACGGGTAACTTATACATAGAGCATATTCAGATTCCTTTTGCGTTCAAATGGCCTTAACTTTGTCCGTCTCTGCTTTGTCTCCTTTTACGTCGGGCCAACACCATCAGGAATTTGTTTATTTTTGACTTGTAGTGCAATGTCTTCCGCTGCCATTTTCTTCTGGCCATCAATTGTGATATCTCCCGGGTTCTTTTCGTCTTCGTAAAGATTCATGTTTTTAACAAAACAGAAGAGGATGGCCTGTAATGGAAAGTTAAAAAAGCTGTCACACATTTCAGTACTTTAGCCTCAAAACTTAACAACTGTATGTTCGTGTAACGTACGGGGTTTATCAAAAGACCAGTTCAACCCAAACAGAATGAATGATAGTTTATTTATTGCACAATGACACGAAGTTTGTTGTGTGTGCCTACAATGTTCACGTAATTGAAAAAAGAACTTAATAATAACAAGAATTTATAGGGTTGGGGAGAAGAATTTATGACTGAGACCCCCTGCTGAAACGTCTTGGATTCATTCCTATTAGTTCCGTCTAAGTTTATGAGTTTTATGAGGAAGTTCTACTCTGCAGTTTTCAGCCTAAAATTAAACTAAACTAAACGAAACTAGTATTTAATTATTATTTAGTTTAGCTTAGTTGTAATTTAGTTTATTCACATTAGATTGGGGCTGAAAAATGAGCAAAAATTAACAGATGTAACGCGTGGCTTCCTCTGAAAACTCGGATGGAACTAATAGAATGAATGTAAAATGTTTCAGTATGGACGTATTAGAGTTACAAATTCTCCCCAACCCTATAAATTCTTGATAATAATAATACTAATCTGGTGAACTAAAGTAGAAGGCAATATGTGAAATACAAGCAAGTCTGTGGATAAACACAGAGAGTGAGTCAAAGAGATAATAAAGTTGATAACCAAAGCAAAAAAAAATAAAAAACAGTGCAAAGGTTTACGGGCAAGGAGATAAAATGACTAAAATACCAGGGCCTGCACCTGGTTGATTTTAGTTTTTGTTTGCCTATACGAAAATATACATTACCTTATTTAACATAGCAGTTTCCCCCTTTTGGAGCTCTATTCCCTAGATTGAAAGTGGTGTTCCCTGCCAAGCTCATAACCCCTGCGCATGTCCTGAACTGGGTTCGCCTATATAAGCGGAACGCAGCGAACCACAATCAGCTTTCTTCCTGCCCCCGTGAACCTAGTCCATCAGAGGGGAGGCAGGGCGGGTAAAGGTAATGTATATTTTCGTATAGGCAAACAAAAACTAAAATCAACCAGGTGCAGGCTCTGGTATTTTAATCTTTTTATTGCCAGTAACTTATTTAACATAGCAGACTTCGTCACATAAGGTTGCGGGCTAGGTTCGGAGTACCCGCGTTATGAGTCGGCACCCCCAACGGAACGTAAACTGGTGAAGACAACCAAAGAGCCTCAATCTCGGTCCCCGGGAACCACAGTTCCATGGGGCGAGCAACAGGAACGGCATGACACCGGGAGAAGCAGCTAAGGAGTCATCACCCTGGGTCACGGTAGAGATTCAATTCAATGAAAACCAACCTGCCTTGATTCGGTTAGAGGAAAAAGTGTTGAGTAGAGTGATCCAGAACTCGAGCCACTGGCATGGAACGTCAATTGCTGAGTCGTGTCAGGGTTGAGCAGTTAAGTTCCACCAGTGGTTGTTGTAGTAGAAGAAAGACACAAGCCGTGGTATGCGGAATCGTAACGTAGTCGAAGCCTAAGTCAGGAGTGAATACACCCAGGAGGGTGACACGTATCATTAGGAAAATGACACGGTGAATAGTCGTAGGCAGCAACACAGGAGAGGAACCATCTGCATGGCAGGGCGGCATGCCAGGCCAGAACATAGACAAGGCATATGGAGAGTCGAATACGGTCGAGAATAGCAGCGAGGAATCGCGACCTAGCGGCTAGCCGAAAGGGGGCAGAGAGAGCAGTACCGAAGAGGAGCGAACCAGGCCAATACCAGAAGAGAACCCCTTGTTGCCAAGATACTGGTGAAGACAGGAAGGAATGTGTCCGCAGGAGGTCGTCGCAGAAGGGAGCAAAGCGCCAATCCGCGCCGGAGCAATGCATGTGGAAAGATGTCCCAAGGAGCGGTCCAGAACAGGAACGGTAGTGGTGATGGCCCAGACTTCGAGGGGCCCAAGCCAGGCGAGGCAGACATGGGTGCCAGATGAGATGTCTGAAGAGGAGGTGTCGGCTCGTAGATAGGTCTGCAGGGTCGAAATCGTGCACAGCAGAAATCACCAGGAAGGGAAAGGAAGGAATCAGAAACGCAGACCTGGAGAAGGGTTGAGTTGACCCGCAGTGAGCGAGTCCAACGCTGCAAGTTTCCGAATGTGTTGTGGAACGTAATCTGGAGACCAGGAGAAACAAGCATCTGTTACGGAGATGCACTGCAGAAGTGGACATGGCCCATAAGGACGAAAGATTACTGATTGTGGTGCTGAGGTCTGCGAGGTTTGATGAAATTGCTGCAACAAAGGCAAAAGAAGGAAGCTGCCGTCGCAAAACCTTGTCGAGGATGCAAACATAACTGCGGAGGATGGTCTCTGATGAGTGATGAACTACCGGCTCGTTGCGGAAGCAGAGAGATCGTCAAAGGCGGTATTGGTGCAGGAATGGGTGATCATAGCACTAAGAGGCTTCAATCTGGAACACAGGATCGAAGGAGTGCCGCAAGGACTGGCTTGGGCCTAGGGGAATGAGAAGGAATGGAGAACGACCTATCTGTCCGGGTGAGGATGTCTGTGTGGTTTGTGTGTTGTGAGCGGAACTGACGGCACAGTCGCTTAAAGGGAGTTGGATGATAAAGAGAAAGGGCACCTGCTTCGTGGCCTCCTTCCTGTTCTTCCTGGAACATATGATGAAGCTGTGGCAAAGCCAGTTTGTTTCGCAAAGACAAGATCGCGTAACGTCGTGGGGAATTGACTGTACCAAGGAGACTGTTCAGAGGACAGGCAGCAGGCAGACAGACGCAGGAAGCGACCAGCTGAAAACACAAGCTGAAGGGAAGGCGGATAGGAACTGTTTGTTACAGAGAAGAGCGACTGAAGATAGCAGGAGCAGCAGTCAGCACGTTCGTTATGGTGGAGGTCTTGAAGAAGCCCAAACAATGGCCGATGTTTCGGTTCGAAAGCAAAGAGGTTGCACAGTCTTAATGTGCAGAGGGTAGTGACGCTGGGCAGAGGACAGGACAGAAAACAGGGCCAAGGAAACTTGGAGCTGAACGGAAGAGGCTGTGCAGTCTCATGCGCAGAAGGTGACAACGCCGGACAGAAGGTTGAGCGGTTGAGCATGCGAGGACAGCTGGTCCTGAGGATCGTCGGAGTTTATGTGTGAAGAGGACGTGTGAAGTACACAAAACCACCCAAGGCCATAACAAGCCGCAGGGGAATGCTTTAAAGAAATGTAGGTTGAGGATGGACACGAGGATTGGAGTAGTTGAGGAACAGCGTATAGCATAGCTGCATAGGACGAAGATCGAGGAAAGACGAACGGACTGCATCGTCAGAGTATATATCAGAAAAGAAGGCTGCACAATAGGATGCGCAGATGGTGACGGCACGGAGGGACATCGTACCTCATTAAGGAAATAATAGCATCCAATGTTGGAGGGAAGGAAGGTGCAAACCGAGAGTAAGCAGTGAAACGACCCAATCCAAAAGAGCTGCGCAGAAGCAATGCGCAGTGAGGAACCGCGCATGAGGAACTTCGTCCATCCGGACCAGTCCGTGCACCGCCCGAACACAACGATGACATGAGCTGCCCTAGG
Organism: Lithobius niger; assembly: GCA_023313725.1. Taxonomy (NCBI): domain Eukaryota; kingdom Metazoa; phylum Arthropoda; class Chilopoda; order Lithobiomorpha; family Lithobiidae; genus Lithobius; species Lithobius niger. The sequence goes on along the minus strand of JAHWFP010176344.1, from coordinate 47,044 downwards.
CAGGAACCAAACGAAAAGGGTGGCATCGAAGGACGGCGGCAGTGAGAAGCAGCGGACCAGCCAGAAGAAGAGTCGGATCGAGGAGCAGGGAGGACGGAGCCGTCCCTAGGAGCGTCCCCCGTCTGCAGGAGGACGAAGAAGTCGGGTCAGCAAGTGATGAGGATGAACGACCGGTAAAGAAGCGGACGGCGGATCGAGTGGTTGACGAACAGCTGAGGATCGTTGAGTAGGGACACGTCCGAACCAACGATGTGTCACCTTAGGAAGGTGGTACTACCGTAATCCTAGAGGAAGACGGAGTAGCCCTCCGCCTTGCGGATCCAAGGACTGCAGAAGGGATGGCCGGGAGCGGAGCTTCAACCGGCGAAATCTTGGAAGACATTCTGCGGAAGCGGATGAGGCGGATCGAGGAAGGACGAGGATGGCTGGGCCAGAGGACCAGCGGATGAGAAGAGTATGGAGAAGCTCAAGACGATCACGTTGACGTGAGCGCCCTAGGAGAAATGATGCCATCGGATGGCTGCGCCGAGGTTATATAGCCAGCCCATCCTTGCGCATGCACAGTAGTACAAGTCCGGCTGGGAAGCCAACTTTCAAGCTTCTAGGAAAATAATAGCTCAAACGGAGGGAATCGCTATAAAAATAGGTAATGTATATTTTCGTCGGCTATAAAAACTGAGTTTTGTTGATTTTAAAATGAGGCACTACTGCAGGCACTACTGCAGGCACTACTGCCTAAGTTTCTACGAGCCAATGAAACAAAATGGTTGACGAAAATAGCGAAATGACCAGTGATTGCGACTTGCTGCGTTTTTTGAAATCAACATTGCGTCACATATTATCACAACACTTTTTACGTGTGCTGAACAAGATGATATAATTGCTTGTAACTTCATGAAATTATACAGGTAAACAATAAAAATGATGCATTCTGCATAGCATAGCTGCATAGCTGCATTCTACCTGTGGAATATCCTATAGTTATACCATGCGCAATGGTTCAACCCTCCGTGATGAGTAAATCACATGGCTGCACTATAATCCATTCAGATGGCGAAACAGCTACTGTTCTCACTCGTCAATGAGTAATTCATGGTGGCGACGCGACGAAGAGCCATGACGCGTGGTTTATGTTTTTCAAGGTACTTAAGGTTTAGATTAGACTAAGGGAACTTACTTCACAGACGTTAGACAGGCACAGAAGTCCAGCAGTAAGTCCATGGAGCCAATAGCCAAGACGGTCCGTGTCGTATAACCAACAATTGCCTGTACCACCGCAACTCTCTTCCCATATCAGACAAGCAGTGTCTACTACTGCTCCATACAGAACTGTAGCTGGTAGAAATGCTGCAATATGGAAATAAAACAAAATATATGAATGTATGTACATCACGTCCAAGTCTACATCATAATATGAAAAAATGAACCTAATACACACCATTGACCTAACATTTTTTGGTTTCTCTGCGTGCAGAAATTTCTTGGTCAAATACTAATTTGGGCCACACGTTTCTTTTTACTACAAATGGTTTCACAAATGTGAACACTGTGTTTACCGATGCAGTCGGTTGAACTTGTGAGGATGCGAGATGTACCGGTCTATATTGCTGACTGTGTGCTTCGTTAACCCTTTCCTTGTATTTTCTTGTTCGTTTATGTATGAACTACGTTTTTAAATGAAAAGCTGCTATTGAATTAAGTACATGGTATAAGTGAGGTGGAAGCAGTTATCGGGGATAATTCATTTGGAGGTTTGATGCACTCCCAGCCAAAGCCATTGCACCGGAAGGAGAGAGGGGCATTTTCCCTAGATGGTTCCTATTGGAAATTCCAAGGACCTTTTTACATGCCACAATCGATATGAGCACGAATCATCACGAGACCCAAAGCTTGGGTGGTTGAGTTCAGGCTCGAACCTCTGGCGTCTGAGATAGCGATCGTACTAACTATCAGGCTCCCTTGTCCTGTACACGAATAATTTATTATTTCAGTTTGTGAAAACCCAAGATGACAGCCAAAGACGGTGTTTAGCTTTTAATTTTTAAACCGATCAAATTGAAAACAAAACGGTTGCAAATAATATTCAGAACTAATTTCGTTTAAAAAAAAATGTCCATCTAAGTCGTGGTAAGAAAATGGCGTCTAAAAACGGTGTTTGGCTTGAAACTACCGAAATGTTGATTAGATTATTTAAAAAAAAAAAACTGGTGACAAACAATTAATGACGAGAATTAAATTTAGTTTAAAAAGTAACCTAATCAAATTAATCGCAAATGCACCTCTTCTAAGCCGAAATGCGTTGCTTGTGTAGTTGGTAAAAACGAAAACAAACTTCTAGAGGGAAGAGGGGGGGGGGACAAGCAAACTCTACATCACAGACCTAATTTATAAATAAATAAATAAATAAATAAATAGTGAAAGCAACAACAACGATTTTTTTTTTTTGCTTTGCTTACCCATGATACATAACATTCCGTTCAACATCCCAGCAGCCAGACTTTTGTCACGTGGCTCCATCGACCTGAGAAAAACAATCAAATGATATTTAATTAAACAAATAATATTTTTGTTTTAAATGTAAGCACGTCCTGCGACAAAAGCGAGTTTCATGGTGGTTCCCAGGGAACCCGATTGAAACGAGGGAAGCACAGTGGAGTTGTTAGGATCCAGGTCTCCGAGCCACGAAGATGCGAGATCGAATCTCCTCATCGACTTATGTACACAAGGCAACATTTAAAAAAGACCCCCACTGGGTGCACATCTGGGGTGGAATGGGTTTATAACTGACTAAAGCAAAGTACAAAAGTTGTAAAATTTGAAGCATATAGTACTAATATTGTAGTAACTTTTTAATTTGTAGTTAGTCTAAAGCAAAGTACTAATCTTGTAGTAGTATTTAATTTGTAAACATGTTATTAAGCCAAGTACTAATATTGATGTAACTTTCTAATTTGTAGTTAATCAGAGCCTGAAGCAAAGTACTATTCTTGTAGTAATTTTCTTTATTTGTAGTCAATCACCGTCTGAAGCATAGTATACTAATACTGTAGTAACTTTTTAATTTCTAGTTAATAAGTCTAAACTAAAATACTAATCTTGTAGTAGTTTTTAATTTGTAGTTAATCACCATCTAAAGGATAGTACTAATATTGTAGTAACCTTTTAATTTTTAATTAGTCCCAGAGACCCGTAGCAGAATCTGCGCGACGCGCGACGATACGTCGCGGACAGTTGAAGGCCGCCGTGGACAAATTTTGACCTAATTTCTGCCGTTTCGTCAATTTTTGACCGATTTAGACATTCCAATACACCATTTTTATCGTCTCGACGAGACCTTTCCATTTTGGAATAGTCAGATAAATACGATAGGACAAAGCATTGAAAAGTTATTCAATAAAAACTAATCAACATGTGGATAACCGTGAAAAAAAAACAGATTAGCTGCAGACAATTTTTTTCTGGCAATTGGTGTCGCAGACAATTGTAGAAAGTTCTGCCTTTGGGCGCACAGTCTAAAGCAAAGTAGTGATCTTGTATGAGTAATTCCGTAAATCTTTATAAATCCGTTGGAAGACTTACAGATTTATCAATCTCGTACACTTTTTTGTCTTTGTCGAACCCCTCGATTTATATCAACCAAGTTTAGCAACCTCATTTGACTTTAGTTTTGCGCAGTGTCAACAGATGGAGCAGTGGTGTGGACGTGTTTCCCACCCACCCAATGTGTCATGCCACAGCCACCTACAGTAAAGGCCGGATCAGATCAAGACAAATGAGGTAAGTAAAATCAACCATTGACAGAGAAGGAAGCGCAAGTTTGCTAGGTGCTGCCATCTCTACACCAAGCGACAAAATTTCAAACTAACCGACCAGGGTTCCAAATTTTGTTAACAGATGACGCCACTTGACAAACTTGCCGCATCGTTACTTGATTCGCCGTTTTGCGGAGCATTGTGGGAGGCAAAGATGATACGGCCTTTACTGTAGGTGGCTGTGGTCATTCTCATGTTTATGGCTTTCTCCTCTAGCTAATTATGATGTTAGATATGTAGGGGGTCTCAAAAGTTTCACTGCTGATGCTGCTAAGTACGGTACACAGTACACTTTTTAAAAATACGCTTGGTCTCTGGGGGTGTAATCTACGTCTTGCAACTGTTGACTGTGTTGGAGGTGTGGGCATGCATCATACCATGCCATACGTCATATCATATATCTTTTCCATTTATCAAGTTAGTGGACTACTATGAACCCCGATACAAAAGACGCTTAAAAAATTCATCTTCGAATATTTTCGACAACAGCATTTTTTAATCAGCCTTGTTCTTTCTTCAAAATGTCATGGCACGTTTTCCACATCTGAGCCTAACTTGTCGATGCGGCCTACTGCGTATTTTTTAATTCGGCTACAGAAATCATGTATGGGTAGCCTCACGAGTTCAAGCACTTACCGTCCTCACCCCCCCCCCCCCCCCCACACGGGGTCCATAGGTTGTCAAGTGCCAAGTAGAGACGATCCTGGAAGGTTACACACAAAAATGCACTACAAGTGGATTAAAAATCGACTTATAGTTCACTACGTTTACATGGCCACAAGAAAGCGCATTTTAGTGATGCGCTTTGAAATGCGCATCAAAAAACGGCACCTGTTTACAAGACGAAATATAGCGATTAGATCCGCTAAGGAAGGCGATTCGACCAGTGCGATCGGAAAACCCTTTCTCCCTGCCCTCCCTTTGGCGAAGAGTGAGCAAGTCCCACGCTGCTTTACCCTCTGCATGTAGGACCCAAGTAACCTAATGTAATTAAAACTTAGTGGTCTTCCTAGGCATGCACACTCATGTTCAGTTTATTTACCTAAAATTCGAATGGCACCAGCACAAATTACGTGGGTGCCGTAACTGTGTCCGCCATATTTACCATGGTTTCTCCAACGGCTCAATGCGATTGCGAGTGTTTACATGCACAAAAACGATGCGGTACGGATTCTGAAACCACCTCCGTGAAGCGCATTGGGGGAAAGCGCCACGAACAGAGAAAGCGCCACGAACGGGTGTTTACAAGACCCACGGAGACGACACGGACGCGATGCGCTTCGCTCTGAAGCGCTTCGAAGTGGTCATGTAAACGTAGTGAATGTCTCAGGAATGCAACTAATGAGAATTACTTACTGGTTCACTTTTGACACTTTTTTTTTATGTTTTTCGAAGACATTTAAAAATATCTTTGAAATATACAGGGTGGTCCACAAAAAACCGACGTCCCAACATTTTTTAAGTCCTCCTTTTCTAGTTAGCACCCCTCAGAACCAGGAGAGGACAGAAATCTTCCCGTTTCATTAGATTTGATGTCTGTCCTATCCTGATTAAGACGGGTGCTAACTAGAAAAGTTGGACTTGGAAAATGTTGGGTCGTCAGTTTTTTATAGACCACCCAGTATTTCAGAAAATATTTTCGAGATATTTTTGCAAATATTTCGGCGAGATTTTAAAGATATAAGATAAACAAAGAAATTACAAGGTAAAGATCAAACGAAGCAAGCAGTCTGCATGAAAGACTGGCCTTGTCAGGATACAAGATACACTAATCTGAGAAAGAAAGAAAACGGCCCCGACTGGGACTCCTACGCTACCGTGGCGCATATATTTTTTTCGCCAGATAGGCGGGCCGGATCTCGTCACGAAACTTCGTTACTTAGCACCCACTAGTGGTCATTGTGTGTAAATTGACTTTATTGCTGGTCAAGTTAGGTTAGGTTAGGTTAGGTGACTTAAGTCGGATTAAAGGGACACCCGGGCTGCCGTATAACATTCCGCGTGCCAAATTACAGCTATGCGCAGATCGTCATCCGAGCAATTACAGTGCCAAGGCCGGCTGGGGTGGTAGCTGCGTTCCTCACATAGCTGCTGTCTCGGTTGGCTTTGGGAATAGTACACGAGACAGAATCAAGTCAACTATTGTGTCGTCACAAACCGGAATGATTCATGTATTTTAAAATCACAATTTATAATTTTTTAGGCTTGTGTCTTATAATTTTGCTTCGGCGATCTATTGGAATAATTAATTTTAATTTTTACCGGATTAGTCTATTAGATTTGGTAATTATTAGAAAATTGGTTGACGTACACACAGAAATGAAACGTCATGATTATTGTATGCGCGCAATGCATCACATAGTTACGGGTCGTTCTTAAATATAGTTAACAATATTCAACAGAAAATCTCCTAGACGCCACATTTTAAAACGGTTTTTTAGCAAGGGAAAGACTAACGGTAAGTAAATAGACCTTTGGGGCCGTACTTGATGTGGTGGATCGAGAAAAATGGCGCTGGGAGGTATATCCCTTTAAACGGTTTTTTTCTGTACGCTGCTAGGCCGCATGGAGAGCTATGTAGCGATTCTTCGTGATAACCTAAAAGACACAAACTTTGCTTCTCGGCCTCCAAACTAGAAATAACGCAAACAATAAATAAAGAATATCAGTTTATCTTGTAACCTCGAAATGCCAGTATTTAATGCACACTGTTTGTTTCGTTCATATATTAAAATCTTTTTGAAAACAACCACCGTCGGTCTGTAGTGTATTGGTTTTTGCTGTTAGGCATGCTTACAACACCCCAGGTTGTGCCCTCCCCTTCCCCTTCCTTAGAATATCCTATGTTAAGGAGTTGAGAGAGTAGCAGTGCACCTATCACACCTTTCTGAGCTCATTACAAACTCATTACAGGACATTTTTTTTTAAATTCGTTTTCACAATAAAAAAAAACCTTACCGGAAAAATATGAGTGTTCCACCGAGTCTGTCAGTTGAATTCAAAAATTTAACGATGACTATGATGAAGACGTAAATGAAGAAGGCAGTGCATTTGTTTGGGCATTTTCCAGCCTTGATGACGTCAGCGTTGTCCGCAGCGCATCTGCATTGAGAATATTGCTAAAAAAAACAAACCCAAAGAAAAGTGGAAAAAAAAAGAGTAAATCCAAGTTTTCAAATTTTATTGGCCTTTCGGCTACTCAGGCAACTAGAACATACGAAACCAGTAGAATAATGCTGGAAATAATAATACAGAAATTGTTTTTTTTTTAATTTAAAAAAGTTGATGTTAAGTAAATTACGCCTTTAAATTTCCTCCTGTTTTGACAATTTTGGACGAGATTCTACTAAAAAAGTGAATTGATAGAAGACTTAATACTTATGCCTATGCCTTGAAAGTAAAACTTTGCTTATTATGGAGTTATTGACCCTCCTGATTTTCTTTCAGTTTTTCCTCTTTCTTTTTCGCACTTTTCACGTTTCTCAAAATGTCCACGTTTTATCATGATCTGCTTTCATATTTCGGCTTTAGGGTCGCTATGTACTGATATAAGGCTGGTAAATTTAATCACTGGTTAAAAAAATATCTTAAAGTTCTTGTTGCATTTTATTCTTGCTGATGCCTGTATAGCTAGCGGTTTAATAATTTTTTTTAAGTCACCTTCCGTTTTTTATACATTTTTTTAGGTGCATTTTTGATAACGAACTTGTGCTCTAGGCCTAAAGGTACTCTTCAAATGTGTACGTCCCTACAGGTTTCAAGAAAAGCTAAAAATTCACTACGTATTTTAATGCTTCCGATTTTGGATTTTATTATTAAGGAGGGTAACACTGACAGGGATTTTTACCCATACAGCTACAACCATCAACAATAGTTAGCGCATCCATTGTATCGACGATGTTTGTGCTGCTGATAATTTGTGGTAGTCAGTTTGTGTGGTGTGAGTTTGTGATAGTAAGAGTGATAGCTGGGTAGTCGTGGGCATAGGGTAAGTTATTTTTAGGTTAGTCCCTAGATAGAGCGCATAGTGTAATGACTTCAGCTCTCGTAAGTTGTAATTAAATAATTTAAATAAAGAGTGATAATTATTTAGCACAAGTGGCGTTTTCCCAACATACATGAAAATAGCATTACAAATGATTGCAATCTTTTTAGTTAATGTCTCCCCAAACGTCAAACCATAAAAGGCACACATTGGAATTAAAAGTGTATTGAATACCACATTTCATTCGTATCTGTAGGATAAATTATTCATATGAGTGGAATTAGTATATAGTAGTCAGTAGCCAAAGTATAGTAGTCAGCTGAAATCATTCACGCACTTTTATAATACTGACAGTTTATGCACTTCAAATACAACTATTGCTTGTCAGGGCAAAAAGACTACCAATAATATTTTCAACAATTTTAAAGCTGTTACTCCGCATATTGGTATTTATCCTCACCATCCGATCGTGAATTACGCTCAGCTGTAGTTTCTGTTAAAGGACTAAAGCTAGTCAAAGGGTTTCAAAGGGTTTAACGAGCGTTGACCACTCCTGGTCATCTGCCCGAAGCCCTAAGGCCCTAAAGCTAGTGGACGCCATGCAACAATGATGGATTTGAATAATAACTTTCTT
>JAHWFP010176344.1:0-38145 GCA_023313725.1 Lithobius niger | reverse complement strand
TTACAGGGTTCGATGATTTCCAAGTTGAAAAAGAATTGACAATCAAGCTCACAGGGATCAAGGATTACCAAGCTGAAAAATAATGGATAATCAAGATTACAAGGTTCGAAGATTTCCACACGATGCGTAAAGAAGTCTTTTATTCAGTTTTGCGGCTGGAAATGCCTGCTCGTCTTGTTGATCATAAACAAAAAAAATATGCAGTAAAAATTTGTCCTAAAATGCTTAAAATAAAAAACAAAAATCATGAACCTGATTTAAAAACACACACAACGAAGCCTGCTCGGGGCTTCCGAGGCTTGAGTGCATGTATATACTTTTTTTAAGTTGACGAACTTAACAGTTTTTAGCTTATGAATACGACAAATCTTTAGTGCATATTAATTTTCGTGTTACTTCAGTCTAAACCATGCGCAATGGCTGTTAGCCGTGACGTCACCATGAGTTAGCCAATGACGAAAGAGAACAACGGCTGTTTGGCCATCTGATTGGACTAGCCCAGTCACGTGATATGCACGTCACAGCAAACAGCCATGGCGTGTGGTTATAAATGATGAAGACCCGCTGGCATTCAGGGTCCGAAAATGTATTAAAAGCAGTTTTTATTTATGTATTTTGTGGAGAAGCGTTTGTCGCAAGATAACTACCGGATTTCTCTTCTCCCATTGGCAATATCGGAAAAATAAAGTATGTTGATTTTAATTTTAAAAAGTCAGTGCATTTTATTTAAATCGGATTGTTTTTAATTAAATAGATTTCTTTGATTGTTATTATTATTTACGTAATAGGCCCTAATATTTTTCACTTTACCAAAAGTGTTGAATTAAAACTATATCAATCTTCAAACCTATACTACTTCTCTTCCAACTAGCTTCTTTTCAAACTACACTTCTTTTCATCTACACAGATTATTATATTGCGGTTTTACGTATCAGCAGTTTGATAAAATTAGCAGTTTTATAAAAAACATGCAAGTAATGACAGATTTTTTCTACTGTTAATAAACTAAAATTTCAGGGCCTGCACCTGCTTAATTTTAGTTTTTATTGCCTAACCGAAAATATACATTACCTGATTTTAGCAGATTCCCCCTTTGAGCTTTATTCCCCTAGAAACTTGAAAGTTGAGTTCCCTGCCGAGCTCGTACCAGTACTGCGCATGTGCGAGGCTGCTTATATAAGCCTTCGCGCAACAGCAATCAACATCATTTCTCCTCCTTCCAAATCCTAGCACATGGAGGGGAGGCATGGGCGGGAGTTATGGTAATATATATTTTCGGTTAGGCAATAACAACTAAAATTAAGCAGCTCCAGGCCCTGCAATTTTAGTCTTTTTATAGCTGACGAACATAGGCATTACCTGATTTAATTAGCAGACTTTGTCACTTGGTGGAGGGCTAGGTTCGGAGTTTTCCCGCAGTACGAGTCGGCACCCCCAGGAAGACTGATTCCTGATGAAGACCAGTCTGCTGCCCCGACCACTTACACTCACTTATAGTATGACTAGCATCGTACCCGGCTTCGCCCGGGGATTTGTTCGACCCGTGGTTGTTTCCCAGTATTTACTCGGTGCTGCCTGATCGTTAACTGCAACAGTCGATTTTTGTTTGTGTAACACTCCCCTTTTCCGCCAATCCTCCCCTCCTCCTTTTATCACGTCCTCTCCCTCTCCTCTTGGTTTCCTTCCCTTCCTCCTCTTTGCTATACGTAGTTGAATGTGGATGGTTATTTGAATTAATAGCAAACACCCCCAGAAATTCTCTTTTAGGTTGAGTTAATGCGTAATCGTATGCTTAATGGTAACAGCTCACTTCCCCCCTCCCCCACTCCCAGTCTTTCGCTGTGGCTTAAGCGATGCGTACCGTGTGAAAAAGAAGTGTGCATGACGTCATGTAATACTTGCCCTTGAGATTACCACGGTGTTTGGTTAGAAGGATAATTGTTAGAGCAAATTGTTAGTCGAGGCAACAATGTGCCAATTTCAACTTCTTTTCAGGGCAACAACGTTCCAGTTTCAACTTCAAGCCAAAGAATTGACACACTCGCACGTTTTCATTGTTCCCCTTCCGGGGTCGTCGTTGCGGTTGCTTCATTTCTGCTATAAGACTGGTATATAATGTAAGAAGATACATAATGATGGGAGGCATACAACCATAGAGATGGTAAGAGTGAGATCGAGGATGTGGTAAGCTCTTATACAAAGTAAGGTTTAAAATAATATATCACAACATCGCATGCACAGGGCATTTCATATGGGTACAAGGCTAAGACATGAACGAAACGTGCTGAAGCATTTTACCTTGTGGGAAGGTGACTTGGCGGAGGGTCTTGAGGAAGGTGGCTGGTAAAAACGGTGGATATTGCGTAAGCCTCCGAAGGATGAGCAGGAAAACCCGGAAGGCAACGATGGGATGGCAGATGAAAGGTCAGGCCCCGGAGGACAAGCCGTGGAGGAAGGTAACTTGGTAGAATTAGAACGTAGAGGTGGTGACTGAAGTATGCCAGAAGACATTGGAAGGCAGAAAAAAAGTGTGGAGGATATCAGACCGGAAGGTCTTCCGTCTTCGTGTTGATTGATGTTTTTTTTTTTTTTGAGTAATAGGAGAGTGGATAATGACAGGTTGGTTTTAGTAACGGAGAGAAGAATGGTTATAAAGTCCAAGCATTGAAGGAACAATATAGTCGGATGTCTCGCCGGGCCGGAACGGTAGAGAAATATGATGGATTTCAAGGCATCATGCAGAAGGGGAGCAAGGCAGCAAGGACAAGGGCAGCAAGGCAGGTCCCCCTCCGTAGTTTTGACATTAGGGTGTAATCCATGAAATACAGGGAGAAAAGACCTAGCATTGTCATACTACCACACCGAGTAATTTGATAGATGAGAAAGTAATGGATTGCGTATTGTCTGTTGCCAAAGGTCGAGAGTAGGGGCCTTGGAGGAAGCGGAGGCAGCGCAGCATCCGTGTGTTGAACGGAGGCGGAGGATGGTGAACAAGCGGAAGCAATAGCTGGAGTGGAAGGAATATTGTTCAGTTGAGAAGACAAGGATGAGTCTTGTGGTAGTGCAACGGATGGCTTATGTAGAGATTGTACCGGAAGTGGTAGTGAAGTCACTTGTTCCGTTAACTTGGGTTGGGGTAGCGGAGGTGTAAGACAGATGGAAGCTGTGGCTGATGGATCGCTGAATGGAGATGGAAGCGGAGACGGAGCCGTTTGGTGAAGGGACTTTGGGGAAGAAAAGGAGATTGGCCGTGTCAGAAGATCGTGGAGACGGTGGAGCAGCACTGATTGTGGAGGGAGCGTTGTGGGTGCGCCTCGTCCGAGATCGGTTGCAGTAATAGGCCCGCCACGGAGGTGATGAAGGAATGGGGGACACCCAGTTGTAGTGCGCCTTCAGCAATGCGTTATTTAAGTTGAGAGTAAAATTGTCTGTTAACAATTCCTAGTTCGCTGGTAAGTGCCTCATTCGCGGCACGAAGGATGTTATCGGTGCGAAGCGCGTTAGCATCGGCGGCAGTTCGTTGAAGAGCTGGAAGATCGGACAGAGAGGACCGGAGGGTCGTGTAGTCACGGACGAACTGGTCTGTGAACTTCAAGACGAAATCGATGTTGAAGGCAAGGTTTTCTTCTTCTCTAGCAGAGGTGGAAGGCCTCTTGTTAGTGCTTCCCGTAAAACCGAACTAGACGGGAAAGGGGCTAGTGGAGGCGCCGTGCCAAAATCCGGAAAAGGGACCGACTGAAGCGGTGGCTGGATGGTAGCGGGAGGAGGTGAGAAAGTGGTCGGACCAATGGGATGGAGTACACTCGAAGCAGGTAAATGCGTGGCATGATGCGGAGGCGGCGCAAAACGGTGGCGAGCTTGTTTTATGCGAACGGAAGGCCTGGTTGGAATGCTAGTCTTCTTAAAAGAGACAAACTTGGCAGGTTTATATCCGGAGGTGCTTGGGACAGAGGCGACGTCTGTTGAAGTAGAATGTTTAAGAAAGGAAGGTAGAGGCTTCTGGACCGGAGACTTAGCAGATTGAGGGGAGCCCGAAGCAGCAGGAGGGACGGAAGAGCGGCGACGCTTATGCTTAACCCATTTTGACGTACTTGGCGAGGCAAAGCACATCCCTGGTTCGTTTCTTGCATGGAGGAGATGCTTCCATGAAGAGGATGGTGAAACGTAACTCAAAGGAACTGAAGGTGGAACGGAAGGTTCGGAAGGGGCGTGTTCGAGAGGCGTTGGTGTTTGCGGATTAGTGCCCATTGTTGTGGAGAAATTGCGATGCAAATCCAGCATTTCTTCAATATACCATCGCACAAACGGTGGCGTTGACAACTAGGGTGCGGATCTGTTCGTACTTTTGTAGACAGCTTCGAAAATCCCGGGCATTTGCAAGGAGTAGGCGAAGAGACATTGGGATCATCCGGTTGAGTGTTGGGAGATGGTGGTGGAGTCTGTTGCGATTCTTCGGAGGACGACGAGTCTGCCATCACGGAAGCAGTGTAGCTGTGATAGTGACGGTTGAGCAAATTGGTGGTTTGAATTTCGCCGGTAACAGTCCGTAGCATGGCGCGCCATCTGGCGGCGGAAAGACGAACGCAGTAGTGGTACGAGCTCGGCAGGGAAGTCAGAATGAATAAAGCTCAAAGGGAGAATCTGCTAATTAAAATAATTGTATGCCAGCGTATGCTATCAAATGACTCTTGGAGTTTAAAAACTTATAGTTTGGAAAAACTCAACCGACCTAGAATAAGAGATAGTCTCAGTAGCATCTTTCACTAAACTCTGAAAACCTCAAATGTGCCGTGCAGTCTGTTCAGCCTTCTGAAACCGTGTCCATTCTTACAAATTCGCTACCTGGTATTAACAGATGGCGCCACTCGTCTTGCTTCCCGTGCCACTATAATATAGTTGCTGATTCTGGGTGTTCTGGGATTGACTGCCGTTTGTTCAAGAAGCTTTGGCTAGGCTTAATCTTAAAGGTACGTTCCTCCCACCGCCATTTTTCTCGATCATCCACATTAACCACGGCCCCAAAGGTCTATTTATTTCCCGGTGTCAATCCCTTAAAATGTGGCGTCTAGCAGATTTTCTGTGCAACATCGGGAACTAATTTAATAGCATCCTGCGATTATATGATCCTTTGCGTGCTTACAATAACGATGACGTTTCCTATGTGTGTGTGCATGTACTAATATTTAATCGTTTGTTAATAATTATCATGAGATCAAATATCTGGAAGACTAATGCGGTAAAAATTAAAATTATTTATGCCAATAGATCGCCGAAGAAAAATTAGAAGATACTAGCCTAAAAAATTATAAAGTGTGATGTTAAAATATGAAATTCTTTCCCGTTTGCGACGATACAATTTTTGCATTCATGCTGCTTGGCGTAGTAATACAAGGCCAACTAAAACAGTATCTGTGTTCCTCGCACGAGGAACGCAGCTACTGTCTCAGTTGGCCTTGTATTACTACGCCAAGTCTAGCGAAACGGTGCGATGGTAACATGCGTGAACTGCGATCTGTGCGTGGCTGTTATAAGGCAGACGGAGTGCACCTTTAAAACTCTCGGAGAAAACTTAGGCCAAGTTGGCTAAGAATTTTACCTGTTGCCGACGACTGTTCCATGGACGTCAATGGTTTCTTCACAACGGAGCATCATCATAATCATTAGTCCCACAATATTAACGATACCCACGCAGAAACTATAACCAACAAGTAGCCGAGCACGTGGTTTATAGCGCTGGATAATGAAACCACTCAAGAAGAAACCAAACATCATCACAAACACAGACGATAAGCCTTAAAAAATAAAACAAATTTATAACTGAAGAGAAACAGTACGGAAAAAAACAACCAGAAAGCTAAAAAGTACTTTAGTAATTAAAAATATAACCAGAGTAGCCATCCACTGCAGTTGAAAGACGTAATCACGATGTTTCGATTCCTAGCTCGGAACCGTTTTCAAGTGAAGGGTTTAAAACATGTCAAACAAATTAAAAATTAATACAACAACAGCAGAGCAGATGGGTCATGGTTATGAACCTTACAAGTCTTGAGGATGTAAGGTCCCATGCTAAAATTAAATTCGAAATAGTGCCGACTTTTGTTTTATTTTATTTTAATTTTAGCATGGGACCTGTAAGACGTGTAAAGCTTATAACCATGACCCATCTGCTCTGGTGTTCTTTTATTATTTTTTAAGTATTTGACATGTTTTAAACCGTTCACTTGAAAACGGTTCCGAGCTAGAAACCGAAACGTGGCGATTTCGTCTTTCACCTGCACTTGATGGCTAATCTGTTTATATTTTTAAACAGTACGAAACACAAGCCAATGTGGCCACACAAGCCAATATCTCATGCATTCATTATTCTGTACGTTTGTAAAAATGTTTGCAAACCCCTACAAAACGACGTGACAAAGTTTACAAAAGCTCAATGCAACTACAGCAATGCCGAGAGATTAGTGTCTCTCGCCGCAACCACTGGGCACTGCTCAGAGCAGTTTGCCGTTTTCTTTCTTCAGCATTAATGAGACCTGATTTGTTAGGTTCGCTTCATTGGTCCTTACCGAGAACAGAAATGTCCAGTTCGCTAAGAGAGTCATCAATCTGTAAACGCTAGCGATCCAGACAATTTTTTTGGAAGAAAACCTGAAAATTGGATAACGAACTACCTAAACTAGATAGATAGGTTGCATCGATTAAAAATTCATTTTCGTAGTTGGGCTAGATGGGGGAATGCTTTAAGTTTGATTTTGAAATACTGCAAGATGTTACGAAACAAAGGATTTTACTGTAGCTAACAAAGTTTTGCAGTGTACCCTTGCATTGGGAAGTTTTGACAAGTGGACAAAAATATTTTATTGGGATCACGAAATAGGATGAGGCAGTTAGAGAATTTTTATTGTTTTACAGGAAATGGTATGGATCATTATTTAGATTGATTAATCTCAGAATCTTGATGTTGTCCCTCTCTCTTCTATAGTTTGTTCCACATAATGTTTGCAGGAAACTGATTGTATGACGCCACGTTTCCTTGCAAAGCTCGCTGCGGCTATGTATATAAACATCAGAAACTGCAGCTATATTATTGTCCAGTTAGACTTCCAACAGTTACATTATTGTCCAGTTAGACGTTTATCCATTATACGGTATTCCGTTTCCATGATTTTCCTGATTTTTTATTTAGGCAAATATTAGACATTTTTATCCCATTTCACGATTTTCCAGTTAGACTTTCATCCGACGCCCCTTCTTGGCCACCTTTGCCGTCGTGTGCTTTACCTGTTGTTAATTCGTTTTAGGTAAAAACCGTAAATGTCAAGGAGGCCAAGAATTTAAGGGCGCCCGTGCACTGAGCGGCCAGGTCGCGCGGCCAAAAAAACACGGCGACGTGCCGTGTGGCCACGTCCGTTTTTCATTGATAATTCTCGATCACGTGGTGAAAAATGAATACGAAGCAAGTGAGGTGGCCGCCAGCACGCCGCCCGGGATTCCAGTGGCTGCGGCAAGAGGCTGGCCGCTGCGGCCAAGTGCGCGTTGCTACATACACCGTAAGCATTCTCGTTGGCTGCAGCGACCTGGCCGCGCAGCTTGGCCGCTGTGTGCGCGGTGGCCCTAATTCTTTTCGATACGCTGTGTTTCCTTGGCTTCTTAGAGCAATTTTTTTTAATATAATGGAAGAACTCAGTGAAAGTCTGGAGCAATTCTGACAGTACGCAAAAAAAGAGTACCATTATCATTTATTTACCAAGAATCGTTATTAGCTTTCCCTTGTTTACCTTTGAAAAGGTCTGTGGTAGGGATTCGACGGAGAAGTGACGAAACTCGCATCTAAATATCGACCGAGTCTCTCGACATTTCAACCTCAAATCTCTCTCTCATCTCGTCTGGTCACGTTTTCAAATCGATTTCTTCTCGATAGGTCGAGATAAGACGAGGCCAAGGATGTTATCGCGTGCGGGACGATTTCAGGAAAAAAATTATAATGGCTATTGAGACTGTTTCGACGAAACGTAACCACGGCAATGGTTACTCGTGCAATTTTTTTTTATAATTCAAGTAAATTATAGGTTACCGTACCTCAAATTTCACAGAATCCAATTTCACAGAAGAAAACTGTCCATTTTTGCAGAAATAAATTTTGAGGTTAGTATTCTTCGAAAATGGAATTCCTAACTCGCAGAAATTATATGTCCATATATACAATACTGCATAAATGGAAGACACCAAATTGGTCGTTCCAGATAAAATCGAAGACGGTGATGCTCGTACGGAGTCATCTATCTCTTCAAGAT
This sequence comes from Lithobius niger, assembly GCA_023313725.1. Classification (NCBI taxonomy): domain Eukaryota; kingdom Metazoa; phylum Arthropoda; class Chilopoda; order Lithobiomorpha; family Lithobiidae; genus Lithobius; species Lithobius niger. The sequence continues at coordinate 29,854 of JAHWFP010176344.1, read as the reverse complement.
CCTCCAGGTAAGTTACACTTTTTTTTCCCATAGGGTACCCTTTTTTTGTAGAACCACTGAAAGGCTCCGATGTCAAAATACGTCAATGCTTCGCTGCGTTGTCTAATTTAGGAGTAATTTCGAACCTAAAGCAAAATGCCAGAAAGAAGAAAAAAAAACACGTACCGTTCTGACGAGAAACAATAGGCCCCTAGCCAGAAATAATAAGGGCTAATCAATACTGGGTAGTGTTCTAAAAAAGCTCCATTTAGGAAGCCTTGGGAGTGAATACCATTTATTTAGAGCTAAACACAACCAGAAGTTATAATTCTATTTACGTCTCGAGTGTTTGGAAACAAATCTGATGCTGACCGGCGCTAACAATTTGGAGTTTCCGAAGTAAAGGGCGAGTTTCAACGGGTGTACAGTATAATTGTTACTAAACGCATCCTGCTTTCTCTAATTACGTACCTGTAATGTAGCTGGCTCCAGAAGCCGATTTACCAAATTTGGCTTCGTAGTATTTGGGTGCGAAGGAGTTGAATCCAATTGTAGCAAGAAGCCAAAAGGAAGAATCGAAGGCGTTGGAAACTAATAGGGGGTTTGTTACAACACGTTTGATGGCAGGAAGAAGTTCTGAAAAAAAATCGGGGGGAAAACGTGGTAGTAGTGGCTATTGCAGAAGTAATCGCATTAAGTTCACGGACTTTGTTTGGTGGACTCGTATACAAGAACCGTGTTGTGCACCATGCCATGCGACAACGCTTGCCAACACTGCTTACGGTGTCGAAAGTTAGCAATATCGAATTGTGGTGATAAAATTCTACAATTTTAACAATTTTAATAAAATTTCAAAATTTAACAGTTTTATTAGACTACATCCAAAAAATTTGCTAAATAAAATGAACGGAAGGAATTCTAATATTTCGTTTAAATAGGATAATACTCACCCTAACTGGTATTTTTTTAATATTACTAAACTATTAGAAATAAAAATAAAAACTTACTCAGGCCACTAAGTGTTTGTTACCTTTAATTGGTGGGAATTCAACAACTGTAGTTTCTTTCTTCTGATCGGGATTCTTCGATTTTCCAGGAAGTCGCCTTGGAAAAAGCATCATAAGACAGGCGAAGAAAGCAATAGCAGTGCCGATGATCATGAATCCCATCCACCAGGCACCGATCCAACGGGGATCTCGTGGACCAAAGTCAGGGTCCTCTAGCACAGGAATCCAATATTAGAGCACTTCACAGAGACAACTAAAATTGCTTAGAGCGCCAAAGAATACACGAAGCACAATGATAACTAATACATAGACTAAAAATAGGTAAGATTCCATTTTATAAGAACTTACTAGCTGAACTACCCGACTACGCTTGGATGTAGTAACTCTGCCCATTATTAAACATTTGCCCCTAAATACCAACTAAGAGAAATGAACTGCAGTGTCCGGGTGATAAACGGATGTTTGCTTCAAACAAACAGCAGGGGTAACGACGCACTCTTCCCCCCCCCCTCCCCCTACCACTCCCAGTCCACTTCGTTCTTATATCTTACAGCATTTGAATACGAACAGAACACGCACTGCCCAACATACACGGGCATACTTCCCCTTCCCACTTCCAATATTTTTCTTTCTAGAAAAAGATACCGGAGTTCCGTTTTCGTGCTTGTTTCGTTTTCCAAACACAGGCAATGTCACACCCTACTTTCGTTTTCGTTTTTCTCATAATTTCGATTTCGAGAACAGTGCCATCTAGTGTGCGGTCTTTTTGAAGTTTGTGCTCAAGCGGGCGCTCGGCTCTGTTTTTTGGCTTGGACACTTTCCTTACAGTATAGGATATTTATTATTGGCGGAGCGAACGAGCAAACCTTATAGCTAGCTACCATATTTCTAAGTGTTGGTGGCTTGCACTTTTCTAGTCTGGGTAGAGCCCAAATGAAATGCTGCAATGGGATCAAATTTGCCACATGGCTTAAAATTAAGCCCCAAACGTGTTACTGACTTCGAACAATAAGAATACAATGAGAATGCGGATGAGAGGAAAAAACAGCAAAGATGTTATAAAATATCGGAAAGCCAATACCGTATACATTTATGCCCTGAAATGCAACGCTTCGAGTCGTATATGACTCATTTACCAAGCATACATTTTTATTTTACAACAAGGCGAACAAGGCTAAACGTCAAACATTGTGAAGGCACTTGAACGGTTGGATGGATTTTTAAGAGAGTTTAGGAATGGAGGAACCGCCTATATATATATACTGGGTGTAACGGAAATGTATGTCACAAATGCAGGGAGATTCATACACACCAGTCTGATGAAAAACTTTTATATGAACATATGTCCGGAAAGGCTTGCCTTCCGAGGTATGCCTCTTCCCCCAGAGTTACACGTGCACATCCAAGATCCAGGTTTACGGCAGCCTGACCGCTAGTCGATGTACGACTGCTCTGTTAACCTGTCAAATTAAATACAATTTCAACCCAGTTCCATTAAGAGCTGCAACGAATTATTTCACGCAAATATGGCGAAAAACCATAATAATAACTAGGAAACAGGCTTTGGGCCTATTGTAGGTGGAGCAAACAGCTCTTCATTTCAAACTTATATTTAGTTTTTATTGTAATGATTTGTTAATGCTCCTGGGTGCAATACTCACTCGGGTAAGTTGGGTTCTTTGCCTTTTGGTGTGACGTACTGCTGCTCTTTGCTGGAATTCTTATTTTAGCTTTTTTTTTTTTTCAAGTATAGACCTAAGCTACGTATCATAATTTTTATTTTAATAGGCTTTCGTTTGTTGCAGCATTTAGTTGCTGGTTAGCTATTTATAGCATCTTTTCACAACCAATCGCCATCACCGCCGACTAAAAATAATAGCCACTGCTGTTTTAGCCGCCGCCGCCAATAATTGTTACATTGCTTACAGCAACTTCTGTGCAAAGTGGAGTCCGTAATTAAAAAAAAAAATTACGCACTTAACTGCAAGCCAAACAATCATCAGTACGACAGTTTTTAACAATAATCAAGTTTCAAACGCAGTGACGGCGCCAGGGGTGGGCCAGGGTGGGCCATGATCCCCCCAAAATTTTCCCCCCCCCCCCCGAAACCCCAACACCCAGGTCACCACCAGAAAATTAAAAAAATATTTAAAAAACTTGCAGACTAAATAAAACGTGAAATCAAATGAATAAACAGAGCTTTTTATTTTTATTTTATTTATATATATATTATATTTTTTAGCAACTTTGCAATATCTGTGAAGCCTAATTTATTTTTTTACATTTATGGGGCTTATTTTGAAAATAAATTGTACTGCATTGAAGTTTAGGTTACGTTCAGGTTAAATTAAACGGAATAAAAGTGCCTACAGTGGTTGCATTGAAAAAATCCTTGGCCCACTCTGTTTCCAGATGTGCCCTCCATCTCTCCCCCCCCCCCAAAAAAAAACAATTCAGTCCTGACGCCGTCACTGTTCAAAAGGTTCACAATGTTTTATTTTGCTTTGCTTTACTTTGCTTTGCTTGGCTTCACTTTTCTTTGCTTGGCTTTAGGTTCACAATGGTGCCACTGGTATAAAACTTGACACTCCCACCAACAAAAACGTTGAGGCCCACACTGCAACAGCGATCTCTATTATATAATCTAAAAGTTATACCCATCACAATTGTAGGTTAAAAATATGTTAGCTTGTATGCCTAGTTTTAGATTTTAGGCCTAACTTTTAGCGTTTAGGCCTTATATTTTTCTCTGGTGATTTTAGTTTCGTAAGTAGCAACTAACAACTTGGGTTCGCAAGTTAGGCCTGTTCCCGGCTTTATGCAACACGGTTTCGGTTTCGAAATTTCACGTTTAGTGTGGCAATGAGGAATCTTTAAACTATTAGATGCAGGCATATTACTGTTTCGTGCAGGGACGTAGCGAAGGGCATTTTGTTGGGGGGGGGGAGGGCAGAGAGGCAAAATTTACCGACTTTTCTTTCAAAATGTGCTTAAATTTGCCGACTTACCCACTCCAGCTAGGGGGTCTGGGGGAACGCTGTGAGCTAACCTAGTGGGGTCCGGGGCGAAGCCCTGGAAGCTGACGGATTTTTAGATATTCAAAGACCTTTCTTGGCTTCAAACAATATGTTTTAGACATTTCTAGGCTCCACAAAAGTGAAAGAAAATATATGAACCGGAGGAAAAGAACGTTTTTAAAAATAAAAAAAAAACTAATTTCCATGCCATGACTAAGGGCGAATACAGAAAGTTGGCCTGACAGGGGGCCGATTTACCAAAAATTCAAAGATAAATTTTTTTTTTTTTTTTTGCTACGGCCGCGTAGACTTTTGAACAGGGGTACCACCCCTCCCACCCTCACCCACCCACCCAACACACACATAAACTTACACTATCTCTTATTTTCGGCCCTAGTGAAGTCTCATGAAGGTTATAGGAAAAATGGCAGGTGCTCCAAAGGGTTTTAGCGAGCGTTAACCGCACCCGATCATCTGTCCGACGCAGCCCTGCTTGGCTGTAACAATACTTTGAAGGAAACTACATTCTGTAGAAAATCTTTAACCAGTTCGCGTAGTGCACTCCAACTTAATACGCATTCTTGGTTTTCTACCCGTACCAAGTTTGTCCGTACTCATTTTGACGGTCGTGTAAATGAGACCGAATTGACTTACTGACTGTTGTCGGTTTCCCAATACTGAGTTCGCAACAGGTTGATGGGGGGGGGATTTTCCAGGATTATTTCCTCTTTCAGCCGGAGAAAATATTTTATTGAAAAGCAACGAATTCCCGATTTCTCACTCTGCCTTAATATGCAGTCAAGGTCAACTTAAGGAAACCGAAATACGAAGGGAGAGTTGATGGTATTAATCTAGATCAAACTATGCTTTCTCAGATAAGGTCACCCCACCTTTAGCTGCCAGTTAGTCGGACAGTCGGTTAATATGCTAAATAATAGTCGGATTGTCGAAAATATATATTTCCATTTTTTAAATTGTACATAAAAATCTGTAAAGAAAATTTGCAAGAAAGGCTAACTTTGGCGGTGTAATTTCTCTGACCCATACGTGATTCAATTTTGCCGACTTTTGCCGACTTAGCAAAAGTTGGGTGGGGGCAGCTTGCCTCCCCTTGCCCCCCTCTCGCTACGGCCCTGGACTTTCGTGGTTTGGTAAAAAAACATAGGCTACGTCGTCTACTTTATAATTTCGTTTTATATATACCGCTTCGCCTTGATACGACGATTTCATTTTTCGTATTCGGGATTCCCATCGTTAGTGCAAACGCCACTTTCGTTGCCAAGCTAAAATGAATTTCTCTAAACGTTCTTTTTTCAAATGAAACTAATGTGTGTTGTTAATGGAGTCCTTTTGTTTTTTATGTGTGCGTTTCTTCCTGCAGAGGTTAAATTCAATGATCAAATGTTATTATTTCATTGAGTTACATCGAAAAAGGTTATCAGCTAGAAAGAAGCAACCAAAATTTAATTTGCCGTGTTTTTTAAGTTCACTTGACTACCACCAGCATGGTGTATGCTTCATTGGAATTCTTTAACTATTCACGATTCCAAATTTACAATGATAAGTGTTAGAAATAAATTCGAAAATTTGTTATTTCTCTCGTAATAATTATTCAATTTACGGCAAGTTTTGGCTCAGCAATACTTTTGGGGGTATCAAGTGTAGTACCAAATTTCATTCCAATCCGATCTTTCGTTTGGGCCCCATCCACACTAAAAATGTGCAACCAACGAACCAACCAATATTTTGGCAGTTTGGTGTCCATTATAGGCTACGCTTCGCTCGCTCGCTCCGCAATAAACTGGTTTCGATTTTTCACCATTTTTGGGCCACTAAACAATTCGTTGCAGCTGTTAATGGCACTGGGTTGCAACTGTATTTGACGAGTTGACACAGTACAGTCATATACATCGACTAGCGGTCAGGCTACCGTAAACCTGGATCTTGGATGTGCACATGTAACTAGGGGAAGACAAATATCTCGGAAGGGAGGCATTTCCGGACATATGTTCACATGAAAGTGTTCCATCAGATTGGTGTGTATGGCTCTCCCCTGCATTTGTGACATACACTTCCGTTACACCCTGTATAAACATTCTGGGGAGAAGATTACTCGTTGAACCAATGGCACCTTTTAAGAGGCCAGCAGGGGACCACTTGTGACAGTCTGATAACTCCGTGTCCTAGGGAAAAATTACTTCCGTGTCCTTAGTCTTATAGTTTGGCGTTCTTTGGTAACTAAAGATTACTAATTAGGCTATATTTCTGTGATTAGGCCTACATAACGTTACTCAGATGAAAGACTAACCACACAAATACAGCCTAAAAAAATAAAAGGCTTCAATTAATTTGGGGTTGAAGAGGTACACACAAGCAAAATTCACTGCTGACAACGATGAAAAACCATAAGTTGGATCAAAATACGAACACATGTTTTAATTGTCGACAAAATATCTGTCTTGGAAAATAAAATTCCTAAAACATACAACTAAGAACTGGGAAGGCTGTCCGTCGAGTCCATCGTGAAATAACCCACAGTTACAACCCCTCCCCCCCCCCTTCCCCAGGGTTGGGGGGTCTCTGTACCTAAGTTATTTTGCGATGTGCTCGCATCCATCCCACTCAGTTATGGGCTTTTATTTGTATTTTTTAAGACTTTTATTGTGACCAAGACAAATATTTTGTCGAAAATTAAATCACGTGTTCGTATTTTGATGCACTTGTGGTTTTTCATCGCTGTCAGCAGCGAATTTTGCTTGTCTGAATGCAGATTAATATACGTGTCGCCATCTAGTAGAGTTTCAACATATACTACTGTTACACTCAATCCGGCTATTAACGCTTAACTGCTGTCCAACCCTTGCCCTATGCACTGTCAACAGACTTTTGCGAATGAATCTTTAGTGCACGAATCTTCCTTAAGTCAACAGCGTGAAGAACATTATCCCACGTAAATAGTGCATGTGAAGGGCAATAACATAATATCACCTAACGGACTGATAATTTCTTTCCTAAGCCCATTTTCTTTTTAATTTCTAAAACAAGGCAATCTATTTCCCCAGTTTAATAAAACCAAATTTGTATTGCAGGACGTGACACAAATTGTGTTTGAAATACTACAGCAGTGGCAGAAACTGTAACAGCAATTATCAAACGTCACCACAAATTGTCTGAAAAAAAAACCTTTTATGCTTAAAACAGTTATGTATTCAAAAAAATTAAAAGTTGTGAGCTGTTTCATTCGAAATTGGTATTGACATACTGCATTTCCGTGGGACAATGTTTCTTACGCTGTTGATTTACGGATCTGAAAAATTCATTCGAACTAGATCCATTGTCCCGTGCTATGTCAATAACACCATTACAAACAAAACCAGACTAACAGCTAGGATAACAACTAAGACACAATTCTACCTATTAAAGTAATCAGGAGCTAACGCATACCGATACGGCCAAGTGGGAATAGCTCTTGTGTAATTCTCTTACTTTTCCACCGCTTGCCAAAAGGTCGACTGGGACGGAAACTTCTCGTCTCACTTCCAGGCTGCAAACCAGTGCATTCAACATCTCCAGCCAGATCCTCATTTCCCGCAAGGCAGTCTAGTAGAGGCGTTGATTACCAGCCCGCACGAGAACTAGCCTGGAGCCAGGTGGCGAGATTTGCAACTTCAACCTCCATTGGCCTTGGTTTGGAGAAATGAACCTCGTGCCTCTCTTCAACTCGTTTCGATGTTATTTACCAGTTTTGGTTTACTTGGACCAGTTGCAGCACTGAGGGACATTTGTCACACATATTTATTAGGTATGAATAAATACCTAATGTGTCGCTCAATCGACCTCAACGAGTCTCAATCGGTTTGGTTTTTTTTTTTTTGTGTGTAATTGGGAATGTAAAACAGCCAAGAATCTCGATGATGCGCTGCAACGGCGTGTTTCATAATCTCTATATAATCTGAAAGTAGTAACCACTACAGTTACTAGCCAGTTTAAAAGGTGTTTTAGGCCTAGTTATGGGTTTTTAGGCAAAGTTTTCAGCTTTTACGCCTAATTTTTATCTGCCGTTTTAATTTCGTAAGTAGCAGCTAATGGAGAACTGTGTTCAAGAGCAAGCATATTCATTCATGCAACATGGTGCCAAAATGCTGATATGTGTCGTTAACGAAATCTTTTTTTTTTTTTAATGTTGAAAAGGATAATCGCCATTCGATATAGGCTCCTCCCAGTTTTCTAATCGTGAATTAGGTATTGCACATTTGAAAAGAAATTCATGAGCCGTAAAACTGTAAACTCACTTGTCGGAACGTGGTAAATCCTTAGAGTTGCTCCGCCAATCATGTAACCAGTTGCTGGCCCTAGTACCCGTAGTCCAACGGAAAAACCTGTAAAATAAAATGTGTTATTCAAAGTCACCTAGTTTATATTTTCCACTCAAATTTAGTAATGCTTTATTGGTCTTCGTGAAGATGTGTCCAAACTTTTACTAATTTCCGATTTGACACGCTGGAATCGTGATTTTCATTTTTTGCTTCTGCTTCTTGTTCTTCTTAGCAAGAAAAGTTTCTGCTACTACAGATCAAGCTATTTGTCTTATAAAGCTGGTTCTCAGCTCATTTTACAGGTATTGCTCTGTAGATGTGCCCTTTCCATAAGGTATTTTCTAATTGGTCAAGTGGTTTAGGGGTTAGGGAGCTCTAAACGACCAGATTGACTGTTTTACATTGTTTTAAACATTGTTATTATTCAACAATGCCAATCAGCAAACGCCGGCTGCAAGACGCATAGACTGAATATTAAAGAGTTTGTTTCCATTGGTCTGAGCAAGCCGTAATTGATAAAGAAACAAAACATTAAAACAAGCTAATCTAAACTGCTTGGTACGCCAAAGTAGCACGAACTGGAAAACAAAAACGAACTCGTTTGATGCTTAAGGTAAGGTTTTACAGATCCGAAGTCAAAACAGCAAAGTAACACAAATAAACTTTCCTGTAAGGTTTCAGATACTGCAGTGTTGCTGTACTGTTTAGTCCACGTGAAACCTTACTGTTGTATCACACCATTATACACGCAAATCTATATAACTAAGATCATAATATTTGTTTGTTTGTGCGTGTCGCCAGATTACCGATATTCCCACTCCTAATTTTATTGATGTCACAGTGGAAATCTCCATAATTCCTTCGTTTGTTTATTTTGGTCTTTCAAACTAATTCGTCTGTATAAGTAATAATGCGAACTGTCTTTTTAACAAAGATGCACAGTACTGATGATGTCATGTTTTTTTTCAGTCACTCAGTGAGAATCTCGATAATCTTAATTCGTTTGTTTGTTTGTGTGTCTTTCATTAGAAATGTCCGCAGTCTATAAGTAATGACTCAAACTGTGCAGCGAAGATGTGCAGTACTGATGATGCCATGTTTTTCCAATGTATTTTCATACAAACGGGAAATCACAACAATACTCTATAAAACCGGCCATGTACGGGGGTTGCTCTAGTACAATTAAAGCCAAATGCAATTTTTCAAAACTTTTCATGTACAAACAAAGGAAGAGTAATGTAAGGTTGTACACTCTACTACTTTCTTGGCTACATTTTTCATTGTTCTTCAGTGACGTCGTCAACTTTCCGTTCATCACTCTGCTGATGATTCATTATTTTTTCAAGATTTTCAAAGCGCTTCAAAGCGCTTTTCCATGCAAGGAATTTCATTATTACTTTCCAGGACAATTCCAGGTTTTCAAGGACTCACGGAACCCTCAATTACCTGTAGAGCTGTGCTAAGCACACTAAGACGATTAGTTTTTAAACATTTTCCAGAGATGTCGTTTCGTTTAGCCAAGTAGAATGCATCAATCATTAGCTGATCTACGGTCTGCAAAAGTAAAAATGGTAAAAACATTGGGATAGAGCAGTACGGTTTCACGTGGGCTAAACAATACAGCAACACTGCAGTATGTGAAACTTACAGGAAAGTTTATTTGTGTTTCTTTGGTGCTTTGACTTCGGACCAGTTAAACCTTACCTTAAACATCAAACGCGTTCGTTTTTGTTTTCTAATTATGCTGGGGATGAGGCACTCGCATCAAATGGACACTTTAATACGCGTGAGAGCGTAAGCAGCTATGGACCCTTTGAGACATGAAAACAAAAGAGCAAAAGTATCACCAGGGTTCAAAAGACAAATTAAAATCAGATCCGTTTCAATCCATTGTAGCTTCAGATGACATCAGGATTTAAAATTACGTCATTTTAAACAAAAGGCACGAAAAAAATTATTTTAGCAGAGACAAAGAAAACATATGAAAAAGTAATATACAGACTGTTTTATTTCAGAGCCCGGTCATTAAGGGGCTTGCACAATTAAAAAAATGATCCCACCTACACCTTGAAACAAATCATGACCCCAACCCCACCCACGTTATGGTCGAAAAATAATCGGATCTACCCCCGCCCCCCCCCCTCCCCCCAAAAAAAATAAACTTTTCTTAATCCAACTGAGGTCACAAGTAGATGGTTTCCTATGGCAAATTACATAAGCAGCAGTTTTCATCGACAAGTTCCCAGTTGCATGGAAAACGTGCCACGTTTTCCAGGAAAGACGAGACTGATTTAAAACATGTTCTTTGAAACATTCAATGATGTGGTCTTTAAATTTCCATAAAATTTCATGATTCATGACAGTCTTATTATTTATAGTGTCCGCGACCTATCTTGAGTTCTCCGCAGAACGAACACAGATAATCGATTGTACGTTTTCGGTAGCAGAGTGCCTTGTTGATATCCAAGATGGTTACAAAAACTATGGCGGCCATCGATTAAATCCATCCCATCCTGGAAGACGTAGCCGCTCACAAAATACTTGCAGGGCTCAAGATACACCGCGCACACAATAAGATCGATTGAGCCCATATTGGTGCAGTAATACTAAGACAGATGAACAACATGGCCACTCTTCTGAACATAATCACCACTTGCAAGATGAAGCTGGAGCCAGAGGTTTTTGGAAGGACTACACAAGAGTTCGCAGTAAAATAACCAAGTTCAAAACCTTGTAAACAGTTACGTGTGGGGGTCCCCCAGGCGCCAAGTAGTTTTAGAAAGTTTGACGGCTGCAAGTGCAATTTTTTGAGGCATACAATAAATTTTTTTCTTTAATTTGTTCAAGTTTTTTTGTTCAGACAAAAAAATCAAACAAGACCTAAAAACGTTAAAGCATTTTTTTACGGATTCATTGTTTAATTGGCACCAATTGTGTTTTAGCACGAAAAGAAGAACAAGACGAAGTCACGAAAACTCACCTTCTCCGTGAACTTCACACCTGTATAACTTAGAATTTGACAGAGGGGAAGGAGATATAACACACTAACTCACACGGTCGTTGACTAATCGGCACTTTCCGGATGTCTGCCGTTTTCAGATAGGTTCCGTGCCCTTTTTGAAGTGGCCACTTTCAATGCAACTTGACGCCTTTCCATTATTTCTTTCTTAATTGCCGTTTTCACACTGTATACTTTCCAATGCAAATGGTCATTTCTTTTTGAACGGGCATTCCGTTTTTAGCACGACGCCATTGTCAGACGGGCATTTTTCTGCCTGGATGTTTATGGAAACTCACATAACTCGCAGACAATTTCCGTGTGGCACTATTAGAAAAGATCAGTGAAATTACGGTCCCTAGGAAAACGCCATTCGGAAAAGGACTTTGCTAAACGGATAAATGACAGTGAAAACGATCCGTCAGACCTCAGTGCCAATAAAAAATGTAAGCCAAACATCATTTTCCAAATGACACATTTTGCTGGTCGTTGCCATTAATTTTTACATTTTTTATTGGCACTGCGGTCCGACGGATCGTTTTCACTGTCCTTTTCCGAATGGTATTTTCCTAGGGACCGTAATTTTACTGATCTTTTCTAATAGTGCCAGTGCCACACGGAAATTCTCTGCTAGTTATGTGAGTTTCCATAAACATCCAGGCAGAAAAATGCCCGTCTGACAATGGCGTCGTGCTAAAAACGGAATGCCCGTTCGAAAAGAAATGACCATTACATTGGAAAGTACAGTTATGAAAATGGCAATGAGTATTAAGAAAGAAACAATGGAAAGGCGTCAATTTGCATTGAAAGCAGCCACACTCCAAAAAGGGCACGAAACCTATCTGAAAACGGCAGACAGTCGGAAAGTGCCGATTAGTCAACGACCGTGTGAGTTAGTGTGTTATATCTCCTTCCTCTGTCAAATTCTAAGTTATACAGGTGTGAAGTTCACGGAGAAGGCGAATTTTCGTGGCATCGTTTTGATCTTCTTTTCGTGGTGCCAGTTAAACAATGAATCCGTAAAAAAATGCTTTAATGTTATTAGGTCTTGTTTGATTCCAAGGGAGGCTGTCTGAAAAAAAAAACTTGACCAAATTAAAGAAAAAAATTTATTGTATGCTTCAAAAAATGGCACTTGCAGCCGTCAAACTTTCTAAAACACCTTGGCGTCTGGGGGACCCCCACACGTAACTGTTTACAAGGTTTTGAACTTGGTTGTTTTACTTTACCTCTGGCTTCCAAAAACCTATGGCGTTTGGGAATGTCCTTTTCCGAATAGCATTTTCTTAGGGACATTACCGTTATTTCACTGACATTTCCAATAGTGCCATACGAAAATTCTCGGCGAGTTATGCAGTGAAGATCTGAATTAATCAGCAGCACAACCGTGGGCTAGGTATATGGGGTGAAGAGGCAAAGGGGTAAAAAGCAAAAATAAGGCGAGTAAGTGCCCCAAGACCCACATTTACCAGTATACAAATAGGGTATTTAACAGCATACAAATAAGGCATGTAAAGGCACCTTTTCACCTTTTCAACTCCTAGATGCAGCACCGCAGAATCTTTGGGCAACATAAAGAAAATAGCGGTAAATTAAAAATGAAACAACACTATTCGCAGCACACCGCTATTTTCATAACTAAAACGAGATCACGTAACCCAGATCAGCCTATTGGATGACGGTGAATCTGGAACTTGGATGCTGTGTTTAGAATATGGACAACGCTATCGAAATGGTCGAACACGCGCCTTTAACATAAGGCATTACTTGCATTTGAATACAAATTTCTGATAATTGGCTTTTTAGACGTTTCAAACTGCTGAAACTAAGGTGTTACAGGGAGGGCACTGAGGGACTTAAAGCACCCCCTCCCCCTCCTTATATGAATTCTCGGACCCCATTCTGAATTTCAATTTTTGTTGTCCCCTTTTCCCCAACCAAAAATATGACTGTGCCACTGGCACTGATCCGTTTATATTTTAGATCCAGTAGATCTCAAGTTCACAGGGGAAATTATACTATAGAATATCAGGGGTATACCAAACAATCCGGGAGTTGATTTCCATCACTTCGTTCCCTAAGGAAGGATGCTAGATTTAGGGTTATACGACCACAGGGTTCCCATCACCAACCTAAAAAAGCTGGAAAACTCAGGTTAAACTCAGGGAATTCTCCAATTTTTCACAAAAAAACATGGGGAACTCAGGGAAAATACAAAGCCACAATTGTACGCCTATCCCTAAGTTTTAAACCTATTCTGTTAAGACACTGTAGTAAAATAAAATGTATCCTGTATTTCTGTGTTAACTCCTATTGTGCGTGCGGCGTTTCTTGAGTCCTGCACGTATTTTGTGATCGGCTACTCTTCCTGGAAGGGACGGCTTTCATCGACGGTGCCGTTGATTTTTTTAAACTATTTTGGATATCAACAAGGCACTCTGCGACCAAAAACATACAATCGATTATTTGTGATCATTCTCGGGCGAACTCAAGATGGGCCACGGACACTATAAAAGTTCATTAAATTGGGCTACTCGTTTGTACTAAGTGGGCCGTAAATACAAGTAAAACTGGTAAACGTGTGGAAAAATTTCCTTCCTGAAATTATGGTAAATAATCTGGAAATTAGCCTTAATTACTACGGAAAACCTGGAAAAACTCAGGGAAATTATTTCATTATTTCGGTGGGAACCCTGGACCAGTGCCGTGTAGAGAAATCTTTATTATGCAACTTACCCAAATAAGCTGGCGCTCGTTTCTTCCCTACCATATCGTCCAGGAAGGGTATTCCTAAGCTGTACAGGCCAAGGGATCCGATTCCAGACACAAAGAGTCCAAAAAAGAGAATGGCCATCGCAGCCAAAGAATTGGCATCGCCATTGCTACTAGAGCAGCGGTCATCAGGGACCGTTGTATTGTCATTGCACACATCTTGAACACTTGAGTTGACGTGACTGAATAAAGACTCGTTTACTGGGAACACAAATTCTGGCACCGTCATGATAAAACAAGAGAGGGCCGATACCATCATTCCTATTGCTATCCAGCGAGGTCGATGTCCGCGACTGCCATAATACGCCAGAAAAATGGTAAACAGAATTTGGCTGAATTCGTTTCCAGTCATCATAAACCCTGAAAAGAAAAAGAAAATACAAAAAGGATAAAACTGTCTGGACTATTCAGATGATTTTCATTTTTTTCTCCAAACTTTCACCGTAAGGGCCCAGGTCGCTGCGGCCAACGAGAATGCTTATGGTATACGTAGCACTGTGCACTTGGCTGCCGCAGCCAGTCAGTCACAGCGGCCTCTGGAATCCCAGGCGGCGTGCTGACAACCACAGGGCGACCATACTTGCTCCTTGTTCATTTTTCACCACGCGAGCGAGAATTATCAATGAAAAACGAACGTGGCTGCGTGGCACGTCGCCATGTTTTTTGGCCGCGACGACCACTGGCCGCACGACCTGGCCCCAGTGCGCGGGGGGTCTTAAGCTTGTTGAAGGAAAGTAAAATCTTTAATATCACCAGGTTATGGGATTACACAGTTATTCTTAATAATATCTTTAACCATGAGCATAGAATTGATAATAAATAAAAAATGAAATACTGGATGGATTCTGCATAAAGTTCCAAAGATAAACAAAAAATTATCCAAAGAACACTACATTCCAAACATTTTTTTTTAACTTCCACTAGAAGTAAGAAACTCAACCAACTTTAACAAAATAAGCATTTAATAAAGAAACAGTTAACTGGTAAGTAATTTGTACAGGAGATCTGACATTTTACAACACTTGCTCGCCAATTGTTTTTCTGTAGCTGGGTTTTGTTGAGAAATTAAACAGTTGGAACAGATGGAATTTTCTCAATCGTACATTTTATTATTTCAATTAAAAATCATCAATTTTTATCAGTGTTCATTTTAACAAGTAATACTTCAATCTTATATCCCCCTTTTTTACGGCACACTTGACGTTTTTGTTTGTAATGTTGTATTTTGGTTGATACAAGATGATGACATAAATGTTATATTTTATGAATTAGTTATTAGGAATAAATAGATTTAAATAGTAATTTGATTGTGAATGTTTCCATAGAAGTTCTGTTCTGAACTTCGATATACAAATTGAGGAGTTCCCTGGAAAAAGGGCACTAATAAAAAATACATGTTTTGAAAAAAGGGCAAAAAACTGAGAACTAGTATTTTATGCTTATTTTTTGAAAGTTAGCATTTTCTGATGGGATATATATTCATGTTCCTTTTTAAAACATATTTTTGTAGCAGATATGTTCAGGAAAATAGAAAAATAGAAAAGTAGCGAAAAAATCGTCAGTGGCACTGGTGGCGGCCATGTTGAAAAGCAGCACCTTCTCGTGGCGACATCCAGCGTTAAATTTAAAAAATACTTGTAAAGCGCTTCTGTTGGTCGATTTCCTACCGTTTGTGCCCTTATTCCATAGACCGAGAGGTGCTCGAGATGAAAAAAGGGAACAAGTGACTTTATGTATTTTTTCCAGGGAAGGTCTTCAATTGAAAATAAATTATTATTGTTAACAATTTTTAGTTTTAGTTTTACCCTGAATAATGCAATAAAACTAGTCGCCCACTACTCCGTTCCGTTCCGTTCCATTGCGTTTCGTTCCGACTAAACGCTTCAGTCAGCTCCAACTTAGCTTTTAAATTTGATCGCATCCAAATTGAAAATGCAAAATACGAAATTTGCGAGGGCAGTCACAAATTAATAAAGACTTGCTGTGACTTTAAGTAGGTCATTAAATATGTATAAAGGGCATGATGACATTTAAGTCCAGAAGGCAACTGAACTAGGTTCGCATCTGTATTTAGTAGGGGAAAGGCAATGTGCGCAAGCGCCAGATGGACGGCAACGGCCGTCGACTGAAGCAGGTGCGTACACTTCTCCAATGCGTTTTTGATTGAAAAGTTTTTGATTGAAAAGATTCTCCCTTAACAATCTCATCCGTCAGCCGACTCCGATGGTCACAGAACCAGACGGAGCGTATACGCGGCTCCTCTATATTTACATGCTTTTAACCCAAACAGAAATTTGATGGCCCGTGACGTGACGTGACGTGACAGAACGTAACGGGACGGAGTAATGGGCGACATGCTTGGAGGCAGAATGCAAACGACAATCAGCGAACGGCTACTAGAAACAGGTAAAGACAATACCCGACAAAAAAAAAAACACCTGGTGACATGTCTGAGGGGGACGTCAGGTGACAAGTCTTGAAAAGCAGCGGACGAAAGGATAATAGGAGCTGCACACGACAGGTCTGGAGGAGCTTCAGACGAAATAGTGAGAGCTGCAGAGGAAAGGACAGCAGGGCTACTAATGACCAGGCTGGAAAGGTCTCAGACGAAAGGACTTGAAGAGCCTCAGCAGGCTTCGGACGGCAGATGGGGGGGGGGGACGACTTTGTATGAAAAGTTTCGACGAGCTGCGGATCACGGGATTGAGGAGTCATGGATGAAAGGTCTTGAGTCGCTGCAGACGAAAAGTTTGGAAGCTGCGGAGGAAAAGAACGAATAGTGGCTGATGACAAGGCTGGAAACCCTTCAAATGAAAGGGCTAGAGTATAGCCTCAGATGAAAGGTTCAGTGGAGCTGCAGACGACGGGAGGAGGTGGTCGAAGGTCCACAAGACGCACGGCAGGGCAACGTGTCTTGCTTTCTGCCATCCATGATGGAAGAAAATAGGGGATCCTTGCAGGCAATAATGCCAAGATGAAGCCGAATGAGGGTCTTGTTGGAGGAAGTTCCACTATGATCACACTCAATCCAATGTAATCTTAGACCGCGCATCACGCAAAAACCACAAGGACTATCCAAACCAAACTTTGCATGCAATACCACGGGAGTCTGGACAAAGTTTATCAAAAGAAAAATCCGGAATCGGACATGCGGTTGAGGAACCATCAGGGTGACAAATTGGCCCATAGCCAAGAGCCAAAATCCAAACAACAACGAGACAGCGAACCGTTTTGTTAAAGGCATCCGATTGTTAAAAGGTTGATTGTTGGTGATAAAGAGGCGGCCCATGGCCCTGAATAAAATCATCATTCCTGCCTCACTAGAAGACATGTGTCTGCTAACTGTAAGCAACTAAATGCATATTTCGTAAGCTGGGCTGATCCTGATTACCGATTTAGAATGCCTCACGTAATTCCTTACCGACATTTACAATATCGGTAGAAATCGGGAACGGTAGGAGACAATTCACCACTAAATGTTGTTCATCTGGATACAACACTTTTACGTATATATAAACAAACCAAAGTCTTTAACCTCACCTGATGTTTTACTTGAAACAGCAAAACGTTTCTCGATCGTTGACAACACACTAATTATGTAGCTGTAGAACATTCCCTGAGATAAGCAGAGACCGCAATAAGCGATCATAAACGCATTTGGATGGGCAAATCGCTGGATCCATTTGGGTTTGAAAAGGCCAATGCCACACCTAGTTTCCAAGTCCAACTCCGTATCACCCTCTTCTTTCGCTTGTTCCATCTGTTCCTTCGGTTTTGTTTGACTTGAGTCGTCATTGATGGGAAGTGTAGACGCTTCTGAAAACGAAAAAAAAAAAAAAACAGTGATTACCATAAAAAAAAAGACGAAATTGACCTAAAAAAAACATTTTTGGACCGAAAAAATGTCAGTGTCAGTAATGAAAATTTCTAAAACTGCTCCCCACCCACAACGATGTAAGTGTTTACAGGTTTGAAGTTCTCAGTATCAGTATACTAGCATGCATAGTTTTTTCTATAAACTTTCTAGAAAAGCCTTGCCTTTTGGCTCTTTGGAATCTTCGTCACATAGTGATTGAGAGGGGTATGGAACTGTGGATATAAAGTAACCTATGTGTTCATCATATCTTGCTGTATGAATCTCGATTCGTTGAGTACATTATCTAATCAACCTCGTCATTGCGTCTGAAATGAGTCACGTTTTCCTTAAAACTGGCAATTTTTCTGTGTGGGAAGGTAATCATTAAGCACCAACAGTTGAATAAGAACAGCTTACTTTTGGGGGTGTCACATAATTTTTACATCTTGAATTGTGAGGCTTGGGGGAGGGGGTTTGAAGATTTTTTCCCTCGCTTTTCCCTAAATGCACCCAACATCAATGTGCCCGCCAATGCAATGATACCTTTCAAATGTGAATAGGAAAAAAAAATGGTTCTGTTATTGTGGCTCTGTTTCATTAAAGTGACTTTCCTTCTTACCGTACTAACCACCGTAGACTGAAGTCTTAACGTGCTTATGCTTAATGGTTGTCATGATACTGACGTGAAATTCTTAACCTATAGGCTCGACTCACGGAGCTTTTATCGCAGTCGGTCCTGCTGTCAACTCAGTTCCGCCTGAAGGAACCAGTGAGTAAGGGACGAACGTAATTCCATAGATTACAAAGTAAGCTAGATATCGCGTCTTACTTCTTCCAAGTCTACGCGAAACCCTAGCAGTGGTTGTTGCTACTAATACCTAGGTTATTTAACAATCGAAATTAAAGCATTATCAGAGGTATTAGTTACCCGCAGCTACAGCCAGGGTCCCACGAAGGCTTGGAAGACGTAAGAAGCTATATCTAGTTAACTTTGTAATCTAGGGTAATTCTAACAACTAAGTGCGCGAATTGAATTCGTCGGGTCATAGGATGCATATAAAATAATCCCAAGAATTCAGCAGAATTCATGTCTTCTGTTTTAACAAGCACAGGACCGGACCGGTTTCAGCAAGCTAAAAAACAAAAAGCACTGTATGTTTGGGGCTCAATTCTACTGATTGTATGGCACCCAAATTTAGGCATATTAATTGCAGTTAATCACTTGAAATCAAGCTTGAAATCAATTCATCATTTGAGAGCAGCTTGATTTCAAGTGATCGTATTATCTTCTAACCACAACATTCTAAAACGAATTTGTAACAGAGGATTGTAACGGTGAGTGAATAAAACTTTGTGATGGTACTTCATGTGGAGTACCGAAAAGATATGAGTGTCTTGTTTGAAGGTTATGTCCCTTTAACTTTTTTTTTTTTTAGATGTTGCTGGATCCACAGTTACAAAAAATCGCCAGTTTTATAATTTAAAGCATGGTGGTGACATCACTCTAACACACCGCCATATTAAAAACTGTGTACATTTATGTAATAGATATCCGTGAAGTAGAACCGGTTACCCCGAAATAATTGATCGTCTGCGAGAAACGGAACAGTCCAAAGAATGAGGGGTGGCGAAATCGCACGAGCGCGTTAGCGCAAGTTCGATTTTGCTACCCCAAGATCTTTGGACTGTTCCGTTTCGAGTAGACGATCAATTATTTCGGGATAACCCGGTCTACTTCACGGATATGTGTTTTAATGCTAAGGTGTGACGTCGAGCCAACATATCTAGTTATCTGATATTAAAAAAAAAATTATTTGAAAATTTTATTTGTGAATCATGACGTAAATTCCTGAACTCAAACTTCCGGTTTAAACTTCCTGTCTGCGAAAGTCTCACGTACGCAAGGACGTTCCTATATCCAGTCCCAGTCACCGACGTTTGTGTTTAAGGTAAAACCGTGTTTTTCTACTTTATTACTTTAAATAAGATATAGCGTATAAAATGCACTATTCGCTTGAGTCTCGTAGGTTTTTAGGTGTGTTTAGAAAGTGTCAGTAGGGTAGTTTTTGTACCGACGGAACGAAGGTTGCCGGGTCCGGCTTGGACGATTCATTCATGAATGGGGGTGGGGAGGGGGCTAGCATCGTACGCGAGGTTTTTTTTTTTTCGTGTTAGTGCGGGAAATGTCGCCAGGTTACAAATGTGCTGTTCGCTTGAGTATCGTATGTTTTTAGGTGTATTTAGGTATGTTTACAAGTATCCGTAGCCTAGTTTTAGTACTGTTGGAGTGAAAGGTTGGTGGATTGGGCCATTCCTCCATGTGTGGGGTCCTAGCATAGTAGCCTATACGCGAGGTTTTTTTTTTTTCGTGTTAGTACGATAAATGTCGCAGGTTGCAAATGTGCTTATTTATGTTGGTTGTAATGGGGTGTGCTGGTTGAATTTGTGTTGTGTACGGTAGTTTTGCAAAGTATGTCACGTGGTAGAGCAGTGGTTGTGTAGAGCGCGGAAAAAGTGTTAGATTATCAAAAAAGTGTGGGTTATCAAAATTAACCCACGGTGACGTGTGTGGGTTTTCAGATTAACTGTATATAACGGCTACACTTTTAGCATTGGGATGTGTTGGCATGACGTCACCACCGTGCATTAAATAACAGATACACACGAGGCAGAGCCAATTAACCGGGGATAATTTCAGTCTGCGAGAGCAGGAGAAATCCATGCCAAGTGCAGGGAACGAGGTAAGGTGGTTTGTGTCAATCTAACAATCTAACAAATAGATTATCCAAGCTTTTATTTTTTATTTATTTTTTTTTATTTGTCGTAATTATCAATATCTTTTACGTTTTTGTCAGCAATAATACTGAAATTAAGAATTTTCATACGAACTACGTAATTTCGGAATGGAAACCTGTTAACATTTTAAATTGCTCCGGAAAGACACATTTTATTTCTGTCCTCGACGAATCTCATATTTCCGTTAAGGCCCTATTTTTCTTATTTTAGTTGTTTAAATAGGTTAAAGCTAGGAGTGTAAACCCCATTGTATGTTTTGTATTAGAGGATAAAATGTGGAAAAAAGAGGGTTAGGACAAGGAAACGTTTTTGTATTAAATTGGGATTTATTCCCAAAATTAAATAACAGCAAAGTTACATTTTTAAGCAAAACAAAACTGAGATTCTATGAAGGCCCTTCTTCACGTAGCATGGGGTCGAAGAAGTGAAGTTCTTGAGACAGCAACTCTTCTTTTACAGCTGACTGTTGCTAGGCTGTGGGCTTCTAGTCTTTCCTGGTTACACAGCCTAGAATAGTCTGGTGACTTCCAGATGGGGAAGTTGTTCTTGTCCATGTGCAGAGAATCTCAACTTCCTCCAAGTTAAAAGTTCTGTCATCACTACCCAAGTGACGTCATAGTATGACTGACCTTTGAGTATGGCATCCAAGTCCATATGGTAATTCTAACAAATTCCCCCTGGCGACTGAGCTTCTGAGATAAAAGACACTGAGCTTATTAGTAAGAAAGGCTCGTCTTACTCCATTTATTGGCATCGTCAGCTAATCAGCTATATTAGATTGTGTCAGAACGTATTAGTTCTGAATGTATTAGTTGACAAGTTCATTATTGACTTTTTCCCAGAACTTAGCAATACTATAAAATGTCGATTGTTTTGTTCGGAATTTTTGTATATAGCTGACTTTTCTACATAGCACTTTGAAAGTGAATGAAGCTAGACAAAGATCCCCCATCTTCACTTTGGAGAAATCCGGTTCTTAGAAACAACTATTTGCGTCCATAAACACTCCCGTGCTGCATGGGAAATAGCCTTGCATTCTGGTTCCATAGATGAGAGTGACACTAAATGTTGCAAGTTCCATCGCTATAGAAAAGGCATTTCTTCGTACGTTGCTACTATGCCAGTTGTCAATCTTCTATTCGTAGGTTCACCGGCGTGACTCTCATCATACACTTTTTTGAGTCACAAGTCGTCTGGCTGTAGTATCAAACTATAGTCCTTGGTACCCTTCAAATAATGGAGTATGCGTTTGCCGGCTTGCCAGTCTTCGATCGAAAGATTTGCGGAATTTTGTAAAGGACTATTAACTGGGACCGCAATATCTGGGCATGTCCCATTTGCAATGTATGATAAGACTTCCAACGAGTTCCCTCAATAGGATTTTACCCAGTTAGCCTAGCTTGACTTGCGATTCTGGTTGCCTGGGGATGACTTGGCACTACTCAAATTGTTTGAAAAACATTCTGTGAAATGGGCTACCTCAAAAAAATTTAGATGTTGGCAGCCCAACGATCTGCCTTTGCAACCCTCCGCGGGAAAAGGTAGTTGCGTCACTGCTACCCTGGCTGGTACCGACTTGATCAACTTTTTCAGGCTAAGGCCCACCACCGCTCAGCCACCACGACCAGTGAAGTTAGACCATAAGTGAGATCGTGACTTGCCGGGACGTTTCCGGGGTACCCTTTCCAGTCACCGACCTGAGCAACTTTTTCAGGCTACAGTCCACCACCGCTCAGCCACCATCACGAGTGAATTAAAGGGCAATTACATCCATTTTGACATGCATGTTTGACTTTTCGATCACTTACACAACAACTAAATACAAGAATTGCTGTAAGAATACGTTACTTACGTACGATATAACAATTTAATTACTGCATCACTAAAACACGACACGGAGATCGCCATTGTTTTGCTGGAACGCTCAGAAATTAATGTCGACATATGTCACTTTTCGATTTCGACTCGCAGCCGATTAAGATAGCTGTATTGACTGTGAGGAGCTCAACCATCTGGCGGCCTTAGCTGGCCGGCAGTGTAGTGGCCAGCTAAGGCCGTCAGACGCTTGAGCTCCTCACAGTCAATACGGCTATCTCAATCGGCTGCGAGTCGAAATCGAAGAGATCCGTCTGTCGGCATTAATTTCTACGCGTTCCAGCAAAACAATGGCGGTCTCCATGTCGTGTTTTGGTGATGCAGTAATTAAATTGTTATATCGGACGTAAGTAACGTATTCTTACCGCAATTCTTGTGTTTAGTTATTGTGTAAGTGATCCAAAAGTCAAACATGCATGTCAAAATGGATGTAATTGCCCTTTAAAGACGGATAGCCGCGGCTCAACAAGTGAAGTTAGACCATAAGTGAGATCGTACAAATTCGGAGCGAATTTCTACCACCGTTCAGTCAAATAAATACCCGTCTGAAGTACGCTCACTGTTTTCAGATTAGCCAGTGTAAAAACAAACTTTCCCTGCGTGCTTCCTTCCGCTACTACATCAACCTCTACATCTCCAACACATCGTTGGTTTACTCGCGATACGAAACAAGAAGACGCCTACATGAAGGAACGCGCCTCTTAAATAATCTCAGTCGGTATTTAAACTGATAGCACGGAACTGGAAAGAAAACACCTTTAAATGATGACGAATATATGTGTCAAATTCTCAACACATATTTGACTTACGCGGCAGAAGAACAAAATGATGCCTAGCCTAAATACATAATAGTTGGGTGTTTAAAAGGATTCTTAAGGATTCTTGTCAAGGATTCTTAAGGATTCTTGTCAAGCTTTTTCGTCGTTTGAAATCGTGATATCAAACGCCAAGCTAATCCCACAGAGTTCAAAGGTTAATGCCGAAAACTGTGAAAAATGCATGCTGCGCAATTTTCAAGCACTTCATTAACTTTTGAATCCTTAGTCGGTTGGCGTTAGTCAACTTGGTGTTTGAGATCACAGGCTTCAAACGGCAAAATAGTTTAGTGGCAGTCCTAACAAGTTTTGTTTTGGGGAGATTTTTTGGTATTGGTTTGTAGTTCATCGTCGCACTCACATCAAAAATTTGGCTAGTAATACTTCCCGTGTTAAAAAAAAAATAGAAAAAATATCATAAGCATAATTTATTGAAAATACTGATTACGTCCCAAACACGGAGACACAAACACACAAAACGATGTAAATGATGCTGAATTAAAGCTCTTTATAGTGAATGATTACGCAAACATACAAAATTCCCCACGTTTTTCCCACCTCATCCCACAACATGCACAGATTTGTGCAGATATAGGTAACAAATGTTGCTATAAAACGTGCGGGTGTTCCACGTTAGGCTCAAGGCGAGTTCACTTTCACTTACGTACCTTCAGTGAATGGGCTGTAAGTCGTCATCGCTGCAGTAAGATGCCATCAACACAAAAACGTGGTCTTTATCAGCGTCGCTTACAAATTCACTTTCACCAATGGACTAAACTTTCTCTATCTAAGCCATTCATAATGCTGCTGCGATAAGCCGAGTTTTTTTTATTTTTTTTTTAATTGGACCTCTCCGTGGACGTATTGGACCGTGATTACATAACTCTACCCCAGCAGCATAAAGTTTGCGATGTAGGCTAAATGATGTGGCGCTAGGATGTGGTTCTATTTTTTTTCTTCATTTTACGTCAGCTGTTTCGTAACATCTACAAATTAAAAATATATATATATATAAAAAAACCATGTCCATTCATGCGTATGGGTTTAGTGACCCCAACTGAAACTTGATCGGTTTCTGTTTATCACTTCCTCCCGAAGCCAGCAGACGAACTTCGAAAATAAATCGGGAAACATAATGGTGATGTTACGAAGAAAAAGGGGGAGAGGATTATAACTGACACTTGAAAGTTTAAAAAAAAAACTCAAATTTCTTTTATTATGTAGTAACCAATAACTGGCTTCACACACAAACAAAATAATTCTATAGTATTTTCCAAGAGTTTTTTTATATATATTTATTATAAATTTCGTAGCACATTATGAAGTAAACTGCACGGACAGAGAAACTGGCTCATTTTTAACTTTTGTTAATTGTAGAATAATATATTAGGCCACTAAAAGTTAGTGAGCACTTCCACCAAACATTCCTGGAGCCGATGACCACATCAGCACTTTGGTCCATTCACACGAAACAAATCTAAGGGTCACTCAGACGGATGGTCAAAACTAAAAACTTGCATCTAAAGAATGACTTTTATAAAATGTGCAACTTTTGCACGCTGATCCTGGCATTAAAACATATTTACATTGTAGGCTACGTATTCCACAAGAAAATGTAAACTGCTGATTTCGTATTGTTTGGCAAAAAAAAAAGCCATCGCCCGCATCTGAAAAATCACAAATAAAAGTAAAAAAAAAAAAACGCCGCCCGCTCGCGTCAATTTTTTTTTTAGTACCACTCCTGAGAACCACTTAATTAATTTTTAGCGGCCTTATAAAGCAGATGCATAATAATTCCCTCATCATTGAAAAAAAAAAACCGGTTTCTTTACCCTTTCACCAAAAAAGCCCAATACCTGTCAATTTTAGCATTGTTGCCTCAACGATGCTGCAGGATGCTTGAGACTTGAACGGCTGTCTCAGTGACCCAACCGTACATGCGCATGCGCGGTCCTCCCTATAAGATTGGCGGCTGCGAGAGCCTGCCATCTCTTTGTCTCAAGCTGCCACCGCAGGCGGTCGCTCGTCTCTGCTGGTTCTTCGCCTTTCGTCCGTAAATCATCATGGCTCCCTTCCCGTCCTCCCGGGATCCTTTCACCTTCCGTGAGTCCAGGCTGGTGTCTCACCCCTGCCGTTCGGTTGTTCATCATATCCTTCCATCCAATTCATCGTTGGAACCGAAAACACCATGGCTCCCTTCCCGTTTTCTCCCGGGTCCGATCCCCCCCTTCGAAGCCCTTCGGCCCTTTCGGCCCTTCAGCCGGACCCCGCCTGCATGCTCTTGGTTTCCCCATTGTCTACCTCGCCCCTCCGGCACACGACGCATGACATCACGCCATCCTTTCACCAGAAAAGTCACCTTATCGCCACTCAACATTCTAACGATATCGTGGCCCCCTTCCAGTCGTCTCCCGGGATCGCCCCACATCTCGGCTACCTTCAGCCGGCAGTGTTCTTCGCCCGCCTTTCAACCAAAGGGTTACGGCCACACGACCCACAAGACGCCCCTCAGCAATCTTCATTCCGGCCGTGCTCTTCGGCTCATGCCCTCCCTTCGTCAGGGAAATGTCCATCATGCCGCCTTCCAGACCTATTCTTAGCAAACATTTCCATTCGGCTCATCTCAAACGTTCGAGGTATTCCCTTCTCGTCAATGAGAACCATCAGTCCGCCTCATCACATGCCTATGGGTAGCCCCTCTTCTCCTTTGCCCCTTCGCCAGCCGTGAATCCACTGAGGCCCGCCGTTTCTCCTCCCTTTGGGCCCCATCCATGATGTCAGTAATCACCTCCAAGCCCACGCCTTGGATCGACAGGACCATCCATGTCATTCCTCAGTTCCATCTTGGTTCCAGAACCCAACCTGCTTCAATTCTCTTCGGTCCCTTCGGTTCCCCAAGCAAAGCTTCCGGATCCAGGCTTGCAGAAGACGGAGTCTGCATTGGAGCCCCTCCCTTCGTCCTTCGGTCCCCGCTCCGTCGCTTCCACTCCTGTCCTCCCTCAAGCGACAACCTCGACGATTTCCATTTCGACGATTTGCCGAATGACTCCGCAAATCACCCTTTCCCGAGATCCAGGCCAGCCATTCGTACACGTGAATCTCTGATACCCATGACCCTGGCTTCAAGCAACCGATGGTTTGTCCCTTCGCCTCTTCACACAAACCTAGGAGGTTTCCCTCACATCGGACGTTCAAGCACTCTACTCAGGCCACATTCCTTTATGAAGACCAACTCTCCTGGGCCCTTCGCCATTCGTGGATTACCTGGAGACGATTCATTCAGGAAATGGACAAACGAAAGCCCCCTCCTCAACAAATCACTCTTCAATCAAAAAAAAAGGGAAGGTAACCAACAGCCCTCACATGATCTCAGGCCTCACGCCCTCGTCCCTTCAGTCGAAAGTGTCTTGAACAAAGCCGACACACTGGTCTTGTTCTCGCTCAGCATCACGACCAACCGCCACCTCCCTGCCGCCCCATGCTCAAACCAAGGTAGCCCTTTACCGCCAAAACCAGGATCTTTCTTCCTCCCCTCATTCATTCCGAGCAGTGCCACCGCCCCTCCTTCGGAAGCTTTCTTCCGCACTT
Organism: Lithobius niger; assembly: GCA_023313725.1. NCBI lineage: Eukaryota > Metazoa > Arthropoda > Chilopoda > Lithobiomorpha > Lithobiidae > Lithobius > Lithobius niger. Next base: position 2,835 of record JAHWFP010176344.1, on the reverse strand, counting down.
CATTTCCGGCTCTCGATGCCTTCGTTTCCCACTCCAACCGCACCACGTGACCACGTGCTTCGCCGTCATCACTACATAGCGTTCCTACAGCCTGACCTCGGACTGCGGATTTTATAACTATGGTAAGGACCAAGATCCCCAGAAAACTAGAAGACGAAGAGGATGTTTTCTTTGGCCGTGTCCCCTCCATCCTCGATCCTGGCTCCTGCAATTGCGTTGGCCTCCTCAGCCCTCACCGACTGGACCCTCACAAATCCGTGTGTCAGTATCACCGGGTTTGCGACTATTACAAAAACCCATGTGGCATTTGCGTGACGATCACCCACAAACAATGGCGTGTCATTGCTTCTCGTCAACTACAGTCAGCCACCCGCAAAAGACAGGTGATAAGCCACAAGGAAACTCTTCGGAAAATACGTCTCTCATCCTCAACGCCCACTTCAACTCCTCCTTCGTCAACCATAACGGCAGTCCCGGCAACCTCTGGGAAAACACCATCTGGCTCCGAAACCAACACTCCCTTATGTCAATAATCTTGGTTTAAATCTCCTCTTTCTACAAATACCCCTGACAGTGCCATCACCATCCACTCTCCAATTCAGAAGTAACAATCCAAGATGCCACCACTGGTGTTCCACCCATCCTGGAAGTGAGTCCGTCCTCTCCCATCCAAGAGAATCCTCCAACAGTGGAATCAGAACCTCCCACCCCAAGACTTCGGAATTCCAGCAACACCACATTCACCACAACGTGACAATTCCGATGTCGAGACACCTTCACTTCATCTCGATTCTACACCTTCAATCGCTCGTGGACACACCACCACACCGGAAATTCAAGTAAACCAGCCAGAATCGGTCCAAATCTCACTTTATGGCCTGGATGAAGACGAAATAATCGATGTCAACCAAGACAGAATTTTCCAAACAATCAAGCACAAACTCCATTTAAACGAATGTGCCAAGCGCCAATTCGTAAAGAACCAAGCAAAAGTAAAGCCATTTCTCCGTCACCTCCAAGACATGTTTTTTCGCTAGCATTGCCAACCTTAAATCTGAAGTAAAAAATCTTCGTACAACTAACGCAGCTCAACTTAAAGTCCTTACAGACAATGTTTTATCCAAAGCCCTTCACGCAAAGAAGGTGTCAGTGGCCCCACCCCACGCAGGGCTAAATCCCCCGACGGTATTCTGTCCCTGGGCCTTCCACCCGATCGAGGCTCTCCAATCCATGCGTCCCACTTATAAGCCACCAAACTGCTTTCAACATCGCTTACAGCTGGCAACTCCTTCGGGCCTTCAGATGAAACCCTCATCCTTTCTTTCCAGACCAGTCGAATAGTCCGACGAACTTCCAGACAGAAACGCCGAACTCGCTCTTCAGCAGTCTGCAGACATCTTCTTCCACCAAAAGCAAAAACAACTTGCAGAAGCTTAGAAGGCAATCAGATCCACCTCCACCACTAACAACTTGCAGTCCTATTCCATCTGGCAATGTGACAATTCCAGATCATCCAACCCATTCCACCCAGACATGTGTGAGCTCTCAAATGTGCCAACATCTGACATTCCCTGCGTCATGTGCACATCCAAGGCCAGGAGCTATTGCTTCGGTCTTCATTCTCACCTACCCTCCCAGGACCACTAATAACAAAAAAAAATAAGGGTTAGGCGGCCATTTCCACTAGTTCAGGCAAAAAAAAAACCCAATTTCAAAAAAAAAAAGATGAAGAAAAGGGAAAAAAGAGAAGTAAACATTCACCTCGCATGTTTCCACTCCAGAAAAGGACTATTTCAGGACCTCCTTCCTTTTCCAATCATTTCAAGATCGGAAATAACTTTTCCCTTAGCCCCCGCTCTTTGGAGCTTCCCCGAGCAGAGGTTTAGAAGGGAACCTATTTTCATGGCCGGCTCCATTTTCATTTTTTACCCTGTACCATATGATTCAGAGCTCACCCTTAAAAAAAAAAAAAAAGATGAAATCTTCCCCCCCCCCCCCCCCACCACCACCACTCAATTCGCATACTACACTGAACTGGACTCCCATGTGCAATCAAAGTGCAAACTGACATCAAAGACTGGATCTGTCATCCACACCTCCGCCACCCTCCTCCAAGACCTGGTTCCGCCAACAATCAAGAACAAGAAAGCCGAAGTGTCACGTACCACCAATCAAAGGTAACGCATCAACTTCCTTTTTCATAAGAAAAAATCACCAAAAATAATAAATAGGTCCAAATCAACAAGGAAGGGAAACTCTTCACGTGTGCACTCCCCCGAGCTCACACATGTGAAGAACATCCAGCGTGACGCCAGCCTCAGAACCTCAGGGTACTCGCTCAAAAGGTGCCCGCCACCTAATTTAACGAGGTCGGCCTGCCAATGCTAAAATTGACAGGTATTGGATTTTTTCCAGCATAAAGAAAGAGCATTTTTCCGGCCCCCAGCCAGGCCGGCTAAAAATGGTTTCATTTGCGGAAAAAGTACATACCTTAGGTCCCACCCTGCCTCCCCTCTCGAGTCACCTTTTGACAGATTGAGAGACAAAGAGATGGCAGGCTCTCGTAGCCGCCATTCTTATAGGGAGGACTGAGGTGGCCGTTCAAGTCTCAAGCATCCAGCAGCATCGTTGAGGCAACAATGATAAAATTGACAGGTATTGTACTTTTTCCATAAAAGAAATTTTTTTTAGCCGGCCTGGCTGGGGGCTGGCAAAATGTTTTTTTTTTTTTTTATTCAGCTGGTTTTGTGTTGTTGTGTCGTATGCACACGTAGGTAAGCCAGGGACGACGCTAAGGACGGACGAGGGGAAGACGATCGCCCTCCCAAAATGTTG
>JAHWFP010176343.1:36625-67346 GCA_023313725.1 Lithobius niger | reverse complement strand
TGTTTCACCTTTCTGGGTATGTATCAGTTAAGCTTGTTGGTTGGCATGGGTTAGTGACGATGCCGTTCATTGTTGTTATCGCGTCCACATTTTGTTGGTGGGCGCAGGTTTTTGCGCATGAGCATGAGCGTTGGTTGTTGTAATGTTTTTTAACATAGATTAAACAACTTGGGAATCAGTCGTAATGTTGATGCAATTTTTGGACTTTTTTTATGCTAAAAACGACGCCAGTTTTTGTTGCTGGGCTCTCCCACTGCCGAGTTGTTTTGACACCCCATGAAGCATCAATGACCAACAAATTCTTGATGAATGTACTAAAAGCATCCATTGTAGCAGCGGAAATCCAACTACACATGGAACCCCATGAGATACATCCACCCTCCAGTGCTTCCATGTGTCCTCTCCATGAGGTTGATGATCAACAAATTCTAGTTCGATTTGTACTGCTAAGAATGACTTGTGTACCAATTCAAGTTTTAGCACGATCAGCAAGAATTTGTTGGTAATTTGTTGGCTAAAATTGGAACTTGGAATTGGAAATTGGAATTGGAATTGGAATTTGTTAGCCAAAATTCATAGTACCAAAATTCGTAGTACTACAGGTGAGTGTGGTAGGGGGACAGGAAGGGGCCTTAGGGGATATTTCGAGAGATTCCATAGCTAGCTCGATTTATTAGCTAAGAATTGACTGGTGTACCAAATTTCAAACGCTCGATGTTCATAATTAGCCAAATTCTGGCCCGTAACAGCTGTATTAATCCTGAAAATCGAACCAACGAACCGATGCTCAATTTTACAACATAAAACATGTATTTATGATGAAGGCGTATGGCCTTTTGAACGCTATTTTAATGTGACTACAATTATTGTTATTGTTCTTCTTCGGGAAATTTTCTTCTCTCACGTAGAGATCGAATCAAAGAACCGATTTTCAAATTTTATAGCTCTTAAAGTTGAGTGTTAAATAGGCTTTCTTATAACAGTTAATTTAAGGTGATTACAGTATTCTTTTCTGTGTTATTCTTGCCGAGACAAGAAAAAAAATAATGGATATTAGTATTAAAAAACGCTTAAGCGTATAAAATACGGATGGAAGCCTTAAAAAACTTAAAGCCGTAAAGGAACAGATATTAGAAAAAGACATGTAAGCCATCAGCGTCGCACTAATACGTGTAAAAGAAGCTCCAGCTTGTTTTTTGGGTCGCCTGAGATTCTTTTACGCTGGAGATCTTTAGGGCCTTACAAAAACAATACCGTTTACTATCATGGTAGGTATGCGCAACGCAACTCAATGAATTCGTAAAACTCTCGCGCACAAAAGTACGCATAAAATCACAAGCCCCAGTGGCGTCTTTTGGCGGGAAAAAGATAATGAGCTCGGGAATGACCAACCTTTCTTAATACTATCGTTCCACTCGACCTTGAGCGCAGCCATCAGTGATACTTCCGCTTTGAGATTATGAGATGGTAACCGCCATTAAGGTTGAACATGGTGGGTAAATTCAGTCGCAATAACCTTGCAATATAGCTCACAAAATGTTGGAGAAACATAAGTCCGACGATTAGGGCAAAACACGCACAGCTGCAGTTAAACTGTGATAACGTTTGCAAATTTTTTTTAGCACAGGCAAAAGTTTGAACTAATTTTCCAACAGCTGTTCGATTTTATAAATTGATGTTTGCATCGTTTTTAAGATGCACAGAGTTTTCACGTTTGTGACGATCTTCGTTGGGTTCACTGCAGAAGTACATAGCTTATATTCTTACACCATAGGAGTGATTACGTCAGGAATGATGAATTTTGGGATGTGTATCTCACGACTATCATTCAGGCAAGAACTGTTGGCACCAGTGCCCGCTACGTTTCTTCTCTTTTTTTTTTAATTGTTATTTTAATCTGAAGTTGCTGTTATGCTCTTTATAAGGCGTTACAATAATTTTGTAAATACAATAAATAGATCGTAGGATTAGCGTCTCGCGAATCTTCCTCAGACGAGAACAGCAAGTTAGCTCCGCCATGTTGGAGTTACCGGCGTCGGCTAAGCACCTGAAGGACTGCAGATTGCGAAGGTAGAAATGCATTGTTTCTAGTAGAGTTGCAACCCCCTGGTGGAACGCTGCTGTACACAGAGGTGCCGCATGCCTGGATAAATCGTAGCACGAGTGGCATTTTTTTTGCACCTTCCTGTTGTGTTAAAACCTATTCAGCGTATTTTTAATGAGGGTTATCCCAGAAAATAGTTACATTTCTGGCCGCATGGGGTCCGCGACCCAGACCGAAAGATGGAACATGCGGTAATATTATTATCGCCATTCCGTCGAGCACTACCGGCTCTCCTTTATGACGCTCCAGGAATGACGCATAAGACGATTAACTGCAGAGGCTACTGAATACTTATATTTTTGGACGACACGCCTCAGGGCATGCTATTCGACAACTGAAGATTTAATGGTTTAAGTGTTTACAGTGCAGTTACACAAGTAGTGAGTGAGTGAGTTTGTTTCTTTAATTACCTTGTACATATGGTTCAAATTTCATCAAGGAGTGAAAGAGTGACTCTTAAAGGCCGGTTGCCACCAAATTATCATTGCAGCATCAAGGCCTATCGAGTTCTCTCTCGCAGGAAGCAAAGGAATATACAGAGAAGAACCTTTAAACGGCGCTACAAACAAGCCACGTGACTCCTTAATTATTGAGTTAAACTTAGGCACGCCCTCGTGCAACTGGAAATAAACTATAAAGATTAACGATATTGGTGACACTAGATGGCGCCAGGGGAATTTCTTTCTATTTTTCTGTGGTGCCATCTATATAGTGACTCTAATATCGTTAATCTTTATAGATTGTTTCCAGGTGCACGAGGGCCTACCAAATTTTTACTCAATAATTAAGCAGTCACGTGGCTTGTTTGTAGCATTTAAAAGTATTGCTTCGTGCATTCCTTTGCTTGCTGCGAGAGAGAACTCGATAGGGCTGTAATGCTGTAATGCTGTAATGCTAATTTGGTAGCAACTGGCCTTAAATGGATATTATGTAAAGCAACGTTTGACCAAATCATACGATTTTTTTCGTCCTTTTAACTTGCAGCCGATATAGCAAAAATTAAAGTTGGACCCTCGCTTAAACGTGACCCGGTATCAGCAACTTCAAAGATCCGACCATAAATAATGCATTTATAATTTAACTAGGAAGCAGGCTTTGGACCTATTGTAGGCGGAGCGGAGAGAAATTTATTTTAAATTTGTATTTATACTTTCATTGTATTGGTTTTGCAATACTTGCTAATGGTCCATAAAAAGCTGGGGCAATATTCATTCGGCTACATTTGAGCTGAAGCTCTTTGCTGGTGTTTTTTTCAGCTTTTTTTCAGCTTTTTTTTTCGTTTTAGGTAGGCTACGTTTCATATTAATTTTAAGATGCTTTCGTTTGCTCCCACATTTAGTTTTATTTGCAGCCTCTTTATGCCATTGCTGCCGTAGTAAAATACAACGTTATAGCCGCCGTGGTTAAGCTGGCAAAGAACCTGCCACTGTAAATAATGCTTACATTGCTTATATTTATTGCAGAGTAGCTTTCCTAGATTTAAAATATTAACAATAAAGCATTTCACTGCAAGCTAAACAACACCAGTAACCATAGTACTTCACAATAATCAAAAGATTCAAAATATCCGCGGCTCTCTACACCGCCTCCTACGACAATTTTGAAACGTACTGCAACGTACGTACTGCAACGACAAACGCTAATTTTTTTTTATTTGAATTATTACAATTGTAGATCAGACGGTGTTAGCTTGGGTGTGAAGATGGGATTTCAATAATTCTAAACCCTAATTTTAAGCTTAATCTGGCGCGGATCCAGAAGGGTACGGTGGGAGCGATCGCCCCTCCTAAAACCGAATCAGACACACAAGCTGATAGTACAGTATTATTGTTTAAAATCATCTTCACTGACTTCGTAAATTTATTACAATTCCCTATACAGACAGGGGCGCACTTGCGAAAGCATCATAATTACTTTTTTTAAGTTGGTTTCGTCCATTGTTATAGACCATGCGCAAAAAAAAAATGGACGAAAGCAAAATGAAAGTGAACAAAAACAAAATAAAAGGACGAAACCAACATAAAAACCTGTAAAAATGGTAATTCTTCACCCTACTGTTAGATTTCTCAATTTTTAAGATAGCGGAATGGCTCGAAAACAAAAAAAACACGACATGAATAATCGAACAAGTAATGCGTATTCAAATAAGAAAGCTGTAATAAAAATAAAACGAACTTATTATGCCTAGAAATTGGTGGGTAAAAAAAGCGCTGCAGAAGTCTTCCCCCCCCCCTCCCTCGTCCCTAAAATTTGTGAACTGAGACCACGATTGGAAAATTATGTTTTCGACCCCTAGATGATGGGGTCGAAAACATAAAATCCTGTATCCGCTACTGAGCCTAATTGTTTTAGTTTCGTAAGCAACAACATTAGAGAAATTAGGCCTATTGGGTTCGTGGTTAGGCCTATTTAACGTTTGACATTTGAGATTCCCGTTGATAGTGTCAACGCCACTTTGTTTGCCTGTTGGTTGAATTCATCCAAACATTCTTTTTCACATGAAACGAATGTGAGTCGTTAACGAATCCTTCTGTTTTTTTTTTCTATTTACTTGTCTTCCTCTGGTGATTAAAGTGTTACAATCAAATGTTATTACTTCTTTGAGTTATGTCGAAAAAGATTGTTAGCTGTAAGGAAGCTACGATGATTTTTTGGCGTTTTTTTTTTTAAGTTCACTTGATTACCAGTAGCACAGTGTATGCTTCGTCGGAATTCCTTAACTATTCAGGACTCCAAATTTACAATGGCGAGTGTTAGATCGATAAATTCGAAAATTTGTAATTTCGTGGATTATAATTGATCAATTTACGCCAAATTCGAGATCAGCAATACTTTTCTGGCTATCTAGCAATGTGGCAAATTTCATAGCAATCTGCACTTTGGTTTGGGCTCTACCCAGACTACAAAAGTGCAAACAACCAACGAAACAACCAACCAACATTTTGCAATTCGATGTCCGTTATAAGCTTCGCTTCGCTCGCTCCGCTCCCCCAATTATAATTTGATCAGTTGGCAAGTGAACGCATGATAAAATGAAATGCAGGATTATTTGTTTAATTCTTTGTTTTTTGTAGTAAAAAGTTGGTCAAGTTTTGATATCGGTGACATGCTGGTGTAGGTGTGTCTTAACCCTTGCAGGGGCGTGACCAGTTTTAAGACCCATATGCGTGGGGCCCGGAATATAGCAAGCAGCATCAACCGACTGGTCAGTGAGTGGCGCAGCCTAGTGGGGGGGGGGAGGGGGATGAGGAAATGTGCCCCGTAGTTATGAGTCAAATTTGGTACAAGTAGAAAATAAGGCATTATACACAATTTAAATTGCTAAAAATGAGTCGTTTTGCAGGCTTTCGAGTGTCTTGAAGCACACACCCCCAGTGCCCCCACTTCCTCGACCCCTTAACTGAATTCTCGGACCTCGGACCTCATTTTTGAATTACAAATTCTAATTCATTTGCCCTCCCCCCACCCCTCAAAAAAGAAAATTCCAAGTGCACCAGTGATCAAAAGCGTAGCATCCAATCCTGTGAACGCCGGTTTGAAGCCTGCCACTGACCAAGATAAATGGGACTTAAATTGAGTTTTGAAGGACTATTTTAACCGAAGAAAGAGCGAAAAATAGGCCTCAAAAGATTTAGGGCAAATTTCAGCTGAGACAGACATGAGAAATTAGATACGTAGTATGTAAACAACATACGATGTGTAGGACTTCGTTGCTCTACGTAGTGAAATTTTAAGTTTACGCTATTGAAAAATTTTCTGATGGAGAAATTAAATAGACTAGACTTATTGATTTCTAGCTTACGTTTGCAGGGACAGCTAGTAAGGCTTTAACATCAAACTGTGATCCACAACTATATTTTTTCCCCCACATGTTTTAGAGTTGGTGATTACAAACTAATAACTGGTCCTCCAGGGAAGGGAAAGGATGGAAGAGTCGTACCCGAAAGTCGGACAACAGATATCAGTTACGATACCTTAGCTGCTGGAATTCTACAACATAACTTTCTATTTGGAAAATTCAATATGTCGGATGGCTTTCTAAGGGTGTACAATTTAAAAGGTAAGTTTGATGAAATGTGGTGTGTAGCAAAATCAGTTGTTGATAACGCCGTAAAACAACATACGTGTACCAAGACAGCAGTCACGTGCAAACCTAATCCTCCCTAATGAAAGGCCATTTCAGCGATAGCTTCCCCAACGCTCGGGAAACACCAGATCAACGAGCTCTGCTGCTCATCACAATCTGTCAGCCAACTTTAAGAGCTCTTATCTGTCCGTTTTACAAATTTGTTTCTTGGCGCCACTAGTCTTACTAAACCTTCCAACTTTCCCAAATTACTGTAATAATTTAGCCGACGTTTTAACTATGTAATTTTTATTCAAGAATACTTTGGTATTAGTTTAAAATGTTACGAACAAACAGTGCCGCAGCTAGCTTTTTTCAAGGAGGGGGTGCAAGGGCAAAATGTTAGGCCCCTCCTCAACAAATAAACAAATTTAGAGGCAAAGTGACTACTAACCCCAACTAAATCGTAGTGAATTTTGTCTTATTTGGGCCCCCTGCCTCCTGGGCCCTAATTGTGGCACTGCGAACAGGATTACGCCGACGTCTGCAGAGTCTTTTTATTTGTGCTGGCCCTTGCTGCTGGTTAACAGTTGTCCGCCAATGTATGTCATTCATTCAATGAACACCCTCTCGTCGAGAACTGCGCAAGCAAAGGCTGTTTCTCTCATCGTTTGGTAAGGACGTTCTGATGGTTTTGAAATACGATGAACATTTACAAGTGTTCAAGTGTTCCTTCCAAAGCATATGCTAGTTAGTACCTTTGGTTACTAGTTACTATACAACACAAATGACTGCATTTCCTTCGCAAGCAGAGTTATGATTCAAAAGTTTGTTTATCCTTTTAAAATGTACACATTTCAAAGAACAAACTAACAACTTGTTGTGAATTCAAAGTCTGACTCTGAACGTGCGCCATCATTATAGTATTTATTAGGCTACAGAAACAACGGCTGTAATTTTCATCGTTGAAAAAAATATTAACAAGTAAATATAATCTTTGTATGACTTCATAAGTTTTCGTGTGTACGGTATTCTAAATTACCTGCAGTATAAATTTAAAACGATAGATGAATATTGCGATTTTTAACAAACTCAACGTTTGCTTTTAAACGTGATTACACGTGTTTTGAATTATGGTTTAAAAACAAGCTACACCTGAATGTTTTCTTTCTAACTATTAAATTGTAATTACTTCCGTGTTTTCCTTGCTTTGCTTATACCAAGAATTTCTAGGGTTTGGGAGGAGAATTTGTAACTCTAAAAAGTCCCTATTGAAACGCTTTAAATTCGTTTCTATTATTTCTGTGCGAGTTTTCAGAGGGTGCCACATGTTCCTTTCTGGTTATTTTTGCTCATTTTTCAGCCCAAATCTAAAGTAAACTAAATTACAACCAAGCTAAACTAAATAATAATTAAATACAAGCTAGTTTTGTTTAGTTTAGTTTAATTTTAAGCTTGAAACTGAGTTGAAATTCCCACATAAAACACATGGCGCCCTCTATAAACGTGGGCAGAACTAATAGAAATTGATCTAAGATGTTTCAGCAGGGGTCTCAGTCACAAATTCTCCTCCCCAACCCTATAAATTCTTGCTTATGCGTGAGGCTGACTAAATGCCATTATATTTGGTAATGATTCGGTGCAGCAGCCAGTATTTTCAAGCAGGGTGCAAGGGTAGAATCTTGGGGGGGGGGGGGGTGATTGAGGTTTAATGGCACGTCGACAACTTGGTCATTAGCGCCAACCTCAGTCACAGTGCATTGGTCCGGGTTGCCACTGCACCACACATTACAGAGATATTATTCAAAGCCCTAATCTAAATCTTGTCATACATCTGTACCTCCTGCAAAAATTGAAAAACACCAGACAGGAGGACAGACTTATCACCCAATTGACGCGCAATGTCCTGCGGAAGATAAAAACGACGACGAACGCCATCAAGATGGCGACAATCAACAAGGAAATGCCGGACCGTAAGTGGTTGACAACACCAATAACATTCAGGCGCAAACGGGCCAGAATCTTGGGCCTCCTCTCCACGAACTACGCAATTTTGGGGACAAATAGGTTCCCAACCCAGACCAAACAATAGTGAATTTTGTCCCTTTTGAGCCCCTAAATCGTAAATTTTGGGCCCCCTGCCACCTTGGTCCGGACGCCTTGTACCCTTTGCACCACCCCTACTTGCGGCCCTGTAATGAATACACAGATAATTGCTCTCTTAAGTTATAAAAAATAAATTGCTGTACTTTTTATTTTGAAGATGACCCAAGTGAAGATCATAATTTGGCGAAGATCATGCCTGAACAAGCGGAAGTGCTTCTGCAACGCCTCAAGACTCGTGCCGAAACGGCAAAACCAGCTTGGAGAGCAAATCCTCTCGATCCAGCAGGCGATCCTGCTAGAACAGGGAGGGTTTATGAACCAGGATGGTGCATAGCTCACTACGATGTTCCAACGTGAATTAAAAAAATAAATAAATAAAAACGATTTTAGGAACTTGGATGTTTGCGGTAGCCGTTATTCGTCAAGGTTCACTGCACATCACATTGATATTGCATTGCTTCCAATTACGATATCTGCAAGTTTCTGAAACTGTGCCGTTTATTTGTTGGCGGGCGATGCGCTCACAACCAAACTACTCATCATCTTTAATTTATGCAGAATCATGTAGTGAATAATTGTGTTGTGCAATATGTGGTGTGACCCCATGATTGGCCAAATAAAGAATGTTCTAAATTCGTAGATTTACGTCTGGTTGCACTTTTTTTTTTTTCGTTTATTTAGCCTGGCAAACAGTACAAAATACCGTATGCGCCCGCATCCCACAAGAGTTATTTATTGCTGACGTGCACCGTTGTTGGCTCCGGTAGTAAAAAAAAGTAATAAAACTTGTGTAAAACATATGCCAACTTATAACTAATACAAACAAAGTTCAAAACAATAATACAAAAACACGAACATAAATAAAGAGTCACGATGAAGGAAGATGTAAACTGGCACATAATACTGTATCGTAGAGCAAGGAATAAATTGGTACGAAATACACGCAAAAATGTTTTTGCTTGTAATCCGTACAAAAAGTACAGTAAATATTCATTAGCTTAATATATTAAATTACAAACAAAAACTTCTAGTGTGCCGTAAAAAAGGGTTATATGATTGAAGATTCACTTTACTTGTTAAAATGAACAGGGATCAAAATTTATGATTTTTAATTGAAATAAGCAAATGTACAATTAAGAAAATTGCATCAATTAAATTTTGTTAAAGCACAACAGCACTTAAACAGATGCAATTTTCTCAATTCTGCATTTGCTTATTTCATTGCTTATTAATTTTTATCCGTGTACAGTTTAAGAAGTAAAGTTCATGTTTTTGGTTGTAATCCGTACCTTTTTTATGGCTACTACATAGCTCGCTCCCTCTCGCTCCGTTGGCGTCGTCTCACTTCGGTCGAGGAGATTCTTCTTCGCTGCACCTCTTTAAATATCGTTTATATGACCACGTATTTTGTCACTATTTGTCTGGAAGTGTCATCCCATACTTGTACCATGGCTAGTAAACTAACTGGCCCGATCTACAACGAATTAGAGGGGTATACAAAATGGACGCCACGACCGTCCCATTTCTTGAGGTCTGTTCGGGAATTGGTAAATCGTATCGGTAAATTTTTGTACGGTGAGTCGCGACATCTATTGACATCTAGTGGCGGTTTTCAAAATATAATTTTAATTTTACGTAGATTTGCGTCACAGATTTTTATTATGTATTGAAGTATTTTTAAATCGTTTTTAAGCTATCACTCAGCCACAGTTAAGCTGTTTCTCTGCGCTCGGAAAAAAAAAAGCGACACGTTCGTGTATACAGAAAGTGTTGCAAGGGAAGGAACGTTGGCATTTTTGTACGGACGGTGTCGCCCTCGGTTAACAGAACGAGGCAACATAACGAATCATCGCGTAAATGGCGTTTTCGGCGGCCATATTGCCAATCCAGTCTCGTAATGCTATTTTTCATCCAAGATCCGGCCAGTACTGTAGATAGCCCTGCTTGTACTCAAAGATGGAGCGACTAGAGAAGATGGTTTATTAGCAGATCTGGACTATTCGTTTAGCGACCAAAAATGTTCAGAGAATGCAGGGTGGTGTGAAGTCATATCATGTGTTTCTGCCAAAGTGACCGAATAGCCACACCAGAAGGCAGCACAGGTTCTCGTAGGAGGCGAACTTGAAATAAAAAAATGGTGGCATCGTTACTATGGTAACCACCGCTACAGCGACAATACCTTCGGAAATTGACGAAATACTCGTGCGTAGGCAACATCCGAAGTTGAAGAACTTATTCCGTGTTCGATTCAAACCGTATTCAGTGCGTTAGAAGAAACGTGAACCACGGAAAAACCTTAAGCCTACGTGGCCACTCAGATCGCTTCTTTAAACACAAAAACATACGTTATACTTAGCATTACTCGTAACTACAACTCTTTTTAAAAGTGATTGTTGGATTAAAAAAAGGAAACCTTGATCAGACAGTTCTGATTTATCTTAAAATTATTTTAATGTCGTAATCTGACATATGATAGTGATTGTTAAGCGATTAATTTGTTTTCTTATTGTGATCAATTTGAGTTAGTTATGCTAAATAGCTCGATCCCCATGATGCTTTGCGTTTCCTGGTGGAGGTAGTAAACGTCACTTGACCTGCAGCATGGTCGTCTCCGTGTGTTTCCTGTAAGATGGACGTCTCCTTCTCGCAACATGGCCGTCCCCTTCGTCATGGTTTTGCGATCAGCGTCTTTCGTCTTCGTTTAATACTTGGCTTGGGCCGGAAGTAAGTTTGTTAGGAGAAACTTGGGCTCTTGGTGTTTCTTGTCCTACCATATATCATTCTTCTTTGACTTGTACTGTCTGTATTCTGCATGTGTTCGTTGGATCGACGCTCGACAATATTTCTTGTTGAAACTCGTATGCCACTGACCGACGTATCACACCCAAAAAGATCAGAATGCATTCCTAATGCTTCAACTCATAAACCATCTATTTAGCCTATAAACTGTAGCTGTTCCTGCATTAATGGCATCCAAGAGTTATAATGTTGGCATTCTGGTCTTTCTTTCTTCTTTCATGTCTATGGCGTCGTAATACAATTGTTTCTGTCCTCGACAACTGAATTGATGTGATGTTTGTTGCCTAACTTGGCGCGGGTGAATAATTGTAGGCAGTAATGTTTTTTAAATTTGCATTTCCAATGGTGTGAACGCGCACGCATTCAGTGATTGTTGCTGCCCACTTTGAAACAATTCAGCTCAGCTCTGAAAGCCAGCATCTGCGAAATAAATTACCTGACAAAAAATCGGCTTCGTCGTTTGGGAAAAAAAAATTAGAGCTCGTATCCCCATAATCATAGCTGTGAAGGTACACGAATAAGACGGATTAGAGTTTATTTAACGCAACGAACTATAATTTGAAATCCAATTCCAGAGAAACAAGGACTGTTGTTTTTACGTAGTGGTTATGTCAGAGTGTGAACTCAGTTTGTGTTTGAAATGTTTAATGTTTGTGTGCGTATGTATGCTTGTGTGCGCATAATTTGTGTATTATACATGTTTTTTTTTTTATAATGTGTTTTTTTGTTTGTTTGAAATGTCCAACCGTTTAGTTTGTTTGTTAGTGATGTAAATATATACGGGTGCATGGAGACTGGCATGTCACAATCCTTGTTCCCTTGATTGGAGTTCAAATTATAGTTCGTTGCGTTCGAGTGAACTCTAATCCGTTTTTGTTCGTGTAGCTTCACAGCTGTGAGTATGGGGGTACGAGTTCTAATGTTTTTTTTTTTTTAAACGGCGAGTTCGTTTTTTGTTCAGTTAATTTGTTGGCTTTTTTCGCTTCCTTTTTACTGTACTTGGTCCGGTCTGGTCTATCATGTGTAAGGTATGTCTACTGTCCACCCAATTTTGTTAGCAAAAAATCTAAACATTAGAAATGCGTATTTATGTTCAGGTTCCGTCCAGGCTTTGTCCCATGTTTATTATTTAATGGCAACACACTAGCGTGTGTCTGGATGTAGCGTGGTCATATCTTGATGGGATTCTGGACAGTTGCATACACACTGTAAAAACTAAGCATCTTAAAATTCGTAAGATGCATCTGAAATTCAGTTGTTTTGGTTGATGTTTTGGTCTCCTGAAAATCGTAATACCATCTTAATTTAAGACGGAATGGATCTGTGCTTTGAAGATTTTAAAATACCACCAGTTGAAGATGCGTCGTAATTTTAGACTTGTTTCATTTAAGACGCCATTAAACGCAAGGAGCATCTTATTATCAGATGGAAAGCACGCAAAATAAATATTTTAAGATGTTTAGCTCTTTAAGACGCCAAAGTTTTCAGTTGCCAAATTCATGCAGTGTAAGATGGCAGCAATTTCAGATGTCCACGCAGTAAGATGGTTTATTTTTAAGTTGTAAAAGAGAGTAAGTTGTAAAATTGTAAGATATCAATTTATTTCAAGTGGGGTAACTGGCAAAGACGGCAACATTTTAAGATTTCAATCTATTTTAAGTTGTGAAAACAGCAAAGATGCCATCGTTTTAAGACGTCACAATGTATTAAATCGAAAACGAAGTGAAGCTGCCAACATTTTAAGGGGGCAGTTTTCTGAGTTAGAAAACAGATAAGTTGCAGTGTTTTAGCACCAAAGTAAAACGCTCAAAACTTCACTGATACTTCGAGTGAAAACAATTATTGTGCCAATCCTAAGTAAACTGTAGTCACGTTCTTAAAAAATCAAATGGTCTTAATCTTTCTACAGCCTATGAAAAACGTAAACGAATGCTAAAACATCTACACAATTAACGAAAGTAGTAAACTCTTTTGACTCCCATAACGATTGTAGACGTTGCGTTAGGCTGGGGTGGCTAACTAATATGGTTTTACATTCACTTTGATTTCATCTCTAACACGATGTTGACCTCATTGGACAAAGATGTATTGTGTTTGGTATGTCCTCTTCCACAAGCGTTCCGCAGCTAAACTGACGAGTTTGTCAGATTTGAACTGCCAATGTTATAAACAAATGAAAAATAAGATGGTTGAGACGTCATCGTCATGAGATGTCAGCATTATAATATGCCAGATACGTAAGATGCCTACCAAAGCATGGGGTTTTAAGATGGCGAAAACATCTTACTTTAAGACGGTGATATCGTCTTACTGTAAGATGCCAACAACGTCTTAAAAACGGATGCAAATATTACATCTTAGTTTAAGATGTTTATTTTTTGCAGTGCAGCTACATTATCATTGGAAACAATTCAAATGGCTACCAAACCTCTCATTAAAGAAGTAAATCGGTACCTTCCTAAACGACCAAACAGAGCGAACCAAATGCACCACTGTTGGTGACAGTTTGGCTCATTCCCTGCTAATATCCGTGTTGATGCGGCTAGATTGACGTCAACGTCGTCAGCGATGAATCTGTTTCGTCAAAACTGTTAGCTCGCGCATGCTCAAACCTCCACCCCAGCAAACCACCTCCCTGAGATAGTTCGCAATTTGGCATTGCTCTCGCCTGGTCACATCTATTAGCCAATCCTGGTCAAATCCATTAGCCAGGTCTGGTCGCGGTGAAGGTATGACGTATCGTATACTCTGCTGAGCTTGTTGAGCTGTATTGTAGTTTAGTAAGGTACTGAACGGCTAACGCAACATCACTGCGCACACGCGACGTCAAGTTTGGAGCCAAACTGTCTCTAACAGTGGTGCGTTCTGTTAGCTCTGTTCGGTGCTTTAGGAAGGTACTGAATAAGTCCCACAGTCTAGTTGGCCGCCCAATTTTGAGGCCTCAAAATTATAGACTTCGTATTCTATGGTTTAAAACTTAAATATCTAAGCAAAGCCCAAGACCATTTTATTTAGGTTCTCCATAACGAGTTACCCTTATCTCTTGCTGACAATGTGAACGGGAACAAGATGCAACGACAATGTCACTTTTCCCGCGCCCAAGCATTGTAACATCTTTTTCGAGTGGACGGTAAGAAGAGGGGAAGAAGAGGGTCAGGATGGAGTGGTGGTAGGTGTGCCGGTCCCTGTTCCAGTGCTGGTTCCCGTACAGGATGCTGGGGTTGCAGCAGATGTTAGTTTGGCCGAACCACTAATCCCAGCAGATGTATTTATGGAGGAAGGGACTGCGGTTCCCATCCACGATTCCGTTGTGGAAGTAGGGTTTGAATGGGGGGAGTTGGAGTGTAGATCTATGGATGTGGAATTGCAACCCAGCACTGGCGCTTCCAGTGGTGTGAGTGGCAATGGTGATTGTGGTGGTTGTGCTAGTGGTGATCATGCTATTGGTGATGGTGGTGATTGTGCTGGTGAAGATTGTGATGAAGGTGGTGATTGTGCTGGTGAAGATTGTGGTGAAGGTGGTGATTGTGCTGGTGGAGACTGTGATGTTGGTGATATTGTTAATGGTGCAGGGAGTTAATACTCTTCTTTGTTAGGCGTTGAGTGTTAAGTTAGTTTTCAACATATGTTCTTGGAATGTGCGGGGAGTCGCCAACAAATTCGAGGACATTGGGATTTTAAGTAGGGAATTTGACATCCTGGGGATTTTGGAATCCAAGCTCCCGGGAGGGGTGGCCACATATTTGACTGACTGTACGACACTTGGGGGCCCTCTTGGGTCGGGCATTCGGGTGTTTGTCAAAAACGGTGTTCCGTTTTCCTTGCTCCCTCATCAAGGGTGCGCAGGGGTTGATTCGTGTGTTTTTCGTCTCTGGTGGGGAGGGGGAAGAGGAGGAGATGGTAGATGGCTCACGGTGGGGTTTGCCAATGTAGTTAAGAACATCACGCGGGTGGACTGGAATACCTGGTTGAACTCGCTGCCCAGGCCTCTCCTCCTAGGGGGCGATTTCAACGCTCATCTCTGGCTTTGGGGAGACGAGAGGTGCAATACTGCTGGGAGAGTCATAGCGGAGTCCTTGGAGGGTCAGAATTTAAAAGTTATTCAGGATGGCACCACAACGTTTGTGAGAAAGTATCGGGGACTGATACAGGAGTCAGTCCTGGACTTCTTCCTGGGGTCTGCGGGGGTCTCTCACCACTTTGCTTTCTAAGTCTCTAGTGATTTGCACGTCCGTTGGTCTCTGAGGGGAGTTGTGGTTCGTGGGTTGCCCGTTGGATGGGGGAGGATCGTGGGTTTAGCAAGAACGGTCGTGTCAGGGGTAGAAACATGGGTAGGTTTCACCGAGGGAGGGCCCTAAACCCGCCATGGTGGACAGCAGCTTGTAGAAAAGCAGTGTGTGACCGGAGGAGTGCATGGCAGCGCTTTCGGCATCACTTCTCGGAGGAGAGGTGGTTTGTGTTCGTTGGGGTCTCTGCTGAAACACGTTTTATTCTGAGGTATGAAAAACAATCCTTCGGAGCGTGATTGTGTGAGAGGTTTAAGGCAGGGGTTTCTCCATCCTCTGTATGGGGTCTTATCCGACCGCAAGGCCACGCGCTCTATGGTGGAGTGGGTTTAGGACACGGGGGGGGGGGGGGGGTTTGAGGGGGAGAGATATGGCGGAGTCCTTCAACGAGAATTTCTCTCGCGTTTACGATTCTCCTAAGGGACCAGCTCCCCCAGTCTACCTTTGGTCTGAGCTTTCCGAGTCTGATACTCCACTGACCTTGCTGGAGCTAGAGGCCGCCTTAGATACCTGTAGAGTTAGAGGAGCCCCGGGCATAGACTACATAAACTTAGACATAGACTACATAACAACTTAAGGGGCTGGGTTGTGAGGGCCGCCGTGAACTTCTTGCTGTTTTTCAGGAATGTTTTGATGGCGGTGATATCCCTGCAACGTGGCAGTTCTCGGTTCTTGCTCCTGTGTTGGGGAGGGGAAAACCAAGGACACAGGTCACCAGTTGTAGACCCATTGCTCTGCTTTCTTGTGTGAGAAAGCTTTATGAACGGGTGTTAGTTGGTAGGCTAAATAAGGTACTGGAGGGGTCGGGTGGTTTCTACCCGGCCCAGTTTGGTTTTCGAAAACTGAGGGGTGCGCAGAATGCCATGTTCTATCTGGAGGCAGGGATCCGGGAAGCGTGGGTGGACAACCGGATAGCTGTTGTTGCTTTCCTTGATATTAAGGCAGCATACGACATGGTGGACATCGCCTGGGTTAAGCCGGCTCTGCAGTCAATAGGGGTTAGTGAGACCTTCGGCGAGGCTATCATTGCACTGCTGGGTGTCCGGGGATACGCCACGAGGGTTGGTGGCTATTGGTCAAGTGTGAGGTTGACAGGCAGAGGGCTGCCGCAGGGGAGTTGTCTGAGTCCAACTCTTTTTGCGGTAGCAATCAACGCCGTCCTCAAGGATCTCGGTATGTTGGGCAACATTGTGGCATACGCGGATGATGTGGCAGTCTGGGTGGTTGGTACCGATTTAAGTTGTATGTTGTCAACATTGGAGGGAATCATTGCCAGGGGAATCACGCTTCTTGCGGAGAGGGGGCTGGCTCAGTCTGCACCGAAAACGGGATTAATGATTTTTGCTCGCGGGCAGACGCTTGCCGGTACGATACGGGTTGGTGCCTCGGTGGTGAAAGCGGCCACCTGTGTGCGCTACCTGGGGTACAGGTTGGATCCACAACTGTCCTGGTTGGTGGATGCAAGTTATGTTAGGGAGTATGTGATTTCTCGTCATGGGGCTCTCAAGTCGCTGGCCTCTAATAGGTCTGTGGCAAAGCGATCGGTCATCATGACATTGTATCGGACATATGTTCGGTCATGCGTTGATTTTCATTTGCCCTTTCTTCTTGGCTCTAGGGTGGCCATGCAGATAATACAGGTGGCTCTGAATGGCTGCCTGCGCACGGCAACCGGCTGTCTACCTTCGACGCCGGTGCCCGCACTGCACATTGAGGCAGGTAAAGTACCGCTCCGTATCCGTGCCAGGGAGACCCTGGCTGCCCTGTGCCTCAGGGCTGCTCCAGAGGAAGTACTGATCCGGTGGCTAGGCGCCTAGTTCGCTATTCTTCTCTGCGTCCTTGGGCTCGTAAGCTTTTAGGGGTACTGGGCTTGGGTGATACTCTGCTTCAGCAGCGAGGTTTGGGTGGCTTTCCCGCACCGAGATTAAAGTGCGGGGGACATCCGTGGTCCTGGTGTGGGGTGGTTCTGCCTCTTTTGGACTGCTCGATGACCTGCGAGCCTGACCCCGAATGGGTTGATAGCTGTTGCGATGCATCGTTCACAGTGGAAGGTGGGAGGGAGGGGCCGGAGTGTGTGTCCCTGAGTTTCACCAGGAATACAGTTATTTTCTCCGGTGCCTCCCATCGGCCTTTGTTGGAGAGTTGGTGGCCATGTCTGTCGCGCTGGATGTGGGGTTGGATCTCCATCTGAGGCAGTTTCGAGTCCTGACAGACTCGGCAGCAGGGATCCGCTTTTTGCAATCGGCTTTCAGGCAGTTGGATGTTAGTCATCCGCTGGCTGTGGAGATCGGCCTGAAATTGGTAAGTGCTGTGCAGCGGGGAATCAGGGTGTTGGTGAGGTGGGTTCCGGGCCACGTTGGGCACTTCGGGAACGAAGTTGCGGATGGGTTAGCTAGGCAGGGGTTCGCGGAGAGGGTCAATTTGTGACTTTCCCAGTGACTCCAAGGGACTTGTTGCCAGCTGAGGTGGGTATCTGTTAGGGACTGGCAGGAAAGATGGGATGGTAGTAGCGTTGGCCGGCCTCTTTATGACATCCACCCAACCGTTGCGTCTCCGTGTGGCTTGGATGCTCTCTCCAGGAGGGACGTGGCGCTAGTGTCCAGGCTCAAGACCGGGCACGCACTGCTGAATGCTCACGAGCATCGGCTGGGCATCAGCGTCTCTTCGATCTGCAGGTGTGGTACAGAGCCTGAGACAGTGGGGCACTTTCTTTTGGTGGCCGGATTCTGGGGGACTGGGAGGGTGATTTGAGGGAAATTTTGGGCGCCTCCTCGCACAACGCCGGGACATTATCCACTCTGCGGGAAGTTGTTAGATTTTGTGAGCAGACAGGTAGATTTGGCAGGACTCGGAAGTGACTCTGGGGAATTCTGGCGAGCATGGGGTAAATACTTGTTAATACAGCCAAGCTGTCTGTAACTGTATATAACTGTATCACTGAATAGGTTAAGTTGTAGATTAAGTTTTTAGCGTCGAGCGTATGACTTATGATCTGTAGGCTCGTGTAGTGAATTAAAAGTAAAAAGTAAAGTGAACGGTAATTCGGTCTTGTGCGCCTCGCCTATTGTTGCCTCATTGTTACAAATGTTGTAACATTGCATTATGGGGTCGCGCCTTCTGTCCACTTTTTGAAATTTCTCGTGCAACACGAACTCTAATAAGCTCTTCCTTCCGCCCGTGCTAATACGCCATTCCTTCGTTTCTAGCTGCCAATTTCGAGGCCGCTTAGTTTGGCTTAAAATCATACGCGTTTAGCTGAAATACGGATTCTTTCAATTCAATTTATTTACAGGGGTCCTGACCAAGAGTCACATACTCCTACCTACGCTAAATACAGGACATACCCCTTAACAATCAACTGCTGTTTAGCAAAGACATACCACGTGCACAAAGAATGGACCTGGCGTTTGCTGATTGGCAATGTTCCCTAATTACAATAAGGTCAAAACAATGTACAACAATAAAACTGATCGTTCAGGGTCCCTTAAATCCGGAATGGCTCAACCAATTGAAAAAAAAAAAAAATGGTGTCTTTGAAAATGAACAACGAAGAAATTTCTTGGCTTAGATCATGGTTCATAATTTTAGGTAGACTGAAACAAAAAAAAAAACAACAACAAGAAGTAGTCAACATTTTTCAAATGTACACCTTCGGGCATAAAAAATGATAATTTTCGTTATACTGGGGCTTTAAACAAATGCCATTCAACAATGCCACTCTTTGACACCAACAATGGAGAATTCCTTCCGCCTTCAGTGATGTATGCTTATTTACAACAATGAAAAAGTTTGCATTGTTGTCGGGCTACTTGAACCTTGATACAGTACGATCATTTTTTATGCCCAAAGGTGTACGTGTGGCCCCCTATACCTTTACTCTTGCACACAATTGCGTAATTTTTGGTGTAAATGTACCTTCCATACCTGGCCAAATTTGGTCCAAAATGTTGAATATTAATTGTTTTAGTATTGCTGGAGGGAGGACTTCAATCGTAAGATACATTTTAAAGGGAGTATTTTCAGTTTTCGAAAAAATAAGGATGGAGTGATATTTAAAAAACGATACTTGCCTCAAGAAAAAAAAAGTAGAAAAGAACACAATTCTGACGTTTAGAATTTGTATCAAGCTGATACAACGAAATCTCAATGTTATTAGCGTCACCACAACACTCACCCTCTTCGAGTGAGAGCAGACTATCAGGCAAATACGAACAAGAATTTAAATAAATACAATAAGTGCTTATGCTAAAAAATCTTGAGCCCACGGCTCATATGCGGGTTGGGACAGGTAAAACGACAGTTGAAGAACGGAGGACACAATAATTTCATGGTAGGCTATGCGTAGAAGCCATCATAACCAATGCTCCGATTACATATTAAATGAATAATAAAAGAGCGACATGGGTTCTGGTAACACACATCTACTAAACAGGTCGAAACATTCAGGCATGCAATGCGACTACGGTCGATTTTTTTTTCTGTGTGTGTGTGTAAGGGGGGGGGGGGAGAGTGGGCAGCAACCACCATCCCCCCATCACACCCACGAAAAATTCTCATTCTGAAAAATGGATCTCAGTCGGAATACCTAGATCTGTAAAACAAAATGTAAATGAATAAAAAAATTAATAACATTTTGGCTCAGCTTAGGGTAAAAAAAATGTGCCCTTAAATCCGTTGATACCAGTCTAGACCCCAAAGCAATTAGCCGGTCCCCCCCACCCCCACCCATCACCGCCTCCTTACCGGTTGCCAGATCAGATTAAAAGTATAACTGTTGGCAGAGTTGAGGGGAGAGGAAAAACCTCTCGTTTGGTAGCTTTCTTTGTTGGGGGGGTGGGGGGGGGAGGTCATACCATATACTTTTGGTCATACCCACGTTGCTATGCTTATTGCCGTTGACCGTGATCTCAAAACTCACCTGCTAGCGTCCTAATACGTCATTTAGATTTTATCGTCATCACCCCTACTGTAAAGTTTACAAGGGAACGTATCGTCTCAACCTTAACCACCAACTAAGAGCAATAGCATTCTTCATTCAAACGTAATGCGTGTTAACTTTTGTTAAGTAAAAAAGTGCGAGATTCAGCACAAGTTACATTAATGACCAGCCAATTTCTATTTTTCTTCTACAGCTAAAGCTCTCTGTTTTTTTTATTTTTCTATCGAAGTGATAGTATAATGAATTTGGAATTCTGCCTTCACATGTTTGTCGAATTGATACTACATAGCTGTTAACACTAAATAATATTCCGATAACTTCTACCGATTATACAATGATCGAATTACCTGATTAGCAGGAGCTATTTGTTCGACATAACTACCCAATTTGTCAATATGCGTAAAATACGGGGATAGTTACCGGCGAAGCGCAAAGTAGCCGCCATTTTTTTTTATCGGTTCGCCCAAAGAAGAACGACAGAATGATAGGACTCCGTTTTCCGTGCGATGCTGTCAAAACCTGAAACTAACTACTTTAATTCCGGTTCAACTTTTTTTCCATACGGACGCACAATTGGGAAAAATTCTTGATCAAGGACTTAGAACCCTACATAGGCAAACGATTTCATCATAAACTGTTCAATAACAATGCCTACAATTTGCTGCCACGTGTTTTCATTGAAAATCATGGTTAATTGACTGACATTCAGGGACTTTCGGCCTGACGCGAATAAGTGATACGACTGACCCGTTCGAATAAACGATTCGAGTGGACGGTGACGTCACTAGACAATAGTCATTTCTCTCCACCTCTATTTCAATAACTGCTTTTATGCATAAAATGAACTAGCGGAGTCGCTCGCATCGCTCGCTCATTCCGCGTCGTCTCGCTACGCTCTTGGAGCTTTCGTACTGCAATTCTTTCCCTGCTGACAGACATTCCGCGTCTAAAACGATCAAGCAAATGGTCAGAGTGCATACGCGTTTTTCGTAGGGTTCCACTGCATAAACAAATGATAGCCATATATCATTCCAACAGTATAGCCATCCGAGAGCTACGCGCCCGTCGATTCATGTTTCCAGTAAATTCTTTGATTCCAAGACCATCGGAAAATCATGTGCTGATTTTTTCGACGCAAACTAATCGTAATTATTGCTCACAATTCGTCCATCATATTCGTACGCGCGCCTGCATTTCATCTATATCATTCAAAACATACGATTTGTTTGTTTGCACATTTGTACGTCTTCTCCTCCAGATGTAATCCCCTATGAAGGTGAGAGATGAAAGATTGAGAGAGCAAAGTGAGACACACATTGAAAAAGTTTACTTTACGTGGAAATTGCTCGCTTTGCTCGCTCAATCCACGCACCACCGTTCTTCAAAAATACGAATGTTTGGCATCGTTTTAAAACCAAGTTTCCATGCATCAAGTCATTGATACAAAACCGATTTCAATACCCATATGTGTTACGTTGCAAAATACGTCGTCCGTTTAGATTAATTTTTGCGTGCATCCTTCTCCAGATCATCTCAGTGCGTAACTAACAGCTTTAAGACGATCCATGATTCATGTCATGTCTATGTACTGATTATTTCGACGCAAACTAAGCAAATTTTGCTCACAGTTCGTTCGTCACATTCTTCAGCTATGTGCATTTCACCTACATCATTCCAAACATACGATTTGTTTGTTTTCACGTTTGTACGTCTTCTCTTCCAGAAGTAATCCCCTACAGAGGTGAGACATGAAAGATTGGTAGAGCAAAGCGAAACACACATTGAATAGCTTTAGTTTACGTGGAAATCGCTCGCTTTGCTCGTTCAATCCACGCACCTCCGTGTTTCAGAAACACGAATGTTTGACACCCTTCATGAACCAACTATAACATCACGAATGTTTGACTCCCATCCAACATCATGAGGGTTAAAAAAAAAACTTTGACGTAGTTTTTTTCAGGGTTTTTCGCGTATTTGAGGGTCATAACACCAAGTTACAGCGATGAAAATAGGCCTATACTGAGCGCAATTTATTTATTTTTCGTTTGGTCCTACTCCCATCTTTGTAGATGCTTTGGTTCCAGAGGAGTAGAGGTACAAACAAACAAACACGCACATCGTACGTCCTTAATGATGTAGATAAGCAGTTAAAAACAGAAATCAATAAAACAAACTGATTTCATTTTCTAGCTTCTGTGCGCGAAAAGAATCCTGTCATACGTTTTCAAGCAAATGAAACAAAATTGCATACCATGTCCAGATACAGACACAAAGACGAATGTAGTGGTGAAAACTGCCGGCAGTGATAGCGGATTAGCTGTTGAAACGAGAGAGGTTAAATACTCAACTGAATGTGGAATTTTGCATTTGATTGTGATGCAGACATTTGGGTGTGATTTATTGTGATCATGAATTTCCACATTCGGTCAAGTATTCAGTGAAGTGACGTCAAAGAATAAGTCACAGGAAAGCAATAGTCTAAATATGTTAATGGGTTATGTTGTTGTTGCTTAAACGTTACGAACATTTAAACACTAAATTTATTTGATTTACCTTGATATTGAATGTATTTTTATTTCCTCAAAGGCCAATTTCAGTAGCCTACACAAATAATTTTTCAACGTTAAAAACTTGCAGTTTTTACAGTATTTAAATTCGTATGACAAGTTACAAAGCTAACAACGATAGCTTCGTAAACCCGCCAAGCCTTTCGGCCGTTTGAAGTCGTGATGTCACGCGCCAAGCTCTTTTGCCAAGCTAATCCCACCAAGTAATAGTTCGAAAGTTAAATGAAATATATATATGAAAATTGCTTTCTGCGCAATTTTCAGTTATTTCATTTAACGTTTGAAGTCTTAGTCGGTGGGATTAGCTTGGCGAAAGACAGTAGTGGTGCCAGCCAACTACAGATGGGGGGGGGGGGGGCCCAACGATTCCCTGACAGGAGAAAAGAAAATTAACGTGTTCTTTAGTTTTGCAGGGGCCCAGCAAAACCAGCTAGGGGATCCGGAGTACTGTAAGCTTTCCCAACGGGATCCGGGGCAAAACCCCGGAAGCTGAAACATTTTACACTATTTTAGGGCATGTTTTCGGTTTCCCGAGACACGTTTGCAACACATTTGTTGAGCAAATTTCGGATATTATTTGTAAACATTCTTCAGCCAGAGAGGTCGTAAAAACCTAATTGTGACCAAATTCCGTTTTTTTTTTATATGTATTTTATTTACGAAATAAATAAACTGATGAATTTAAATTTTTTGTTAAATATTATTACTTTAACTAACACTGAATAATTTGGGTTTGAAAAGTATTGTGCTTACGTTTCAACTTACGGCCAATTCTAGTTTCAGCTTTTTTACCCCAAATTTGTACGAATTTTATGTCGCCATGTACACTCAGTCTCCCGGCTGTTCCCCGACGACATCTCAAGTTACTCTCCAACAGGGGAGCATGGCTTCCCCCGACGGGCGTCACCCCTGGCGAAAGAATAGACATCAGATCTATTCCAAAAAGATGAAATCCATTTTTTTTCTTAGTAATTATGAGATGGAAACACCAATATAGTTTTCTGGTAGATTTATTTATTTTTTGATTAGCTTTCGTTAGATTTTGAGGACAGCCACCTTTTTTCATATGATTAGTATACAATATCTCCTAGCAAACGCACGGATTTATTTAATGTTCAGTTTGGCATTGTTGCCAAATAACAATGTTTAAAACAATGTAAAACAATCAATTTGGTCGTTTAGAGGTCCCTAGCCCCTGAACCACTTGACCAATAAGAGGCCTTATGAAAAGGGCACTTGTCCAGAACAATACCTGTAAAATGTGCTAAGAACCAGCTTTATTCATCGCATGGAAGAATTTCTTTTCGTGATAAAAAAAAAAAGCATTACTAGCAGCCAGTAGCCAGAAATTAGGTAAATATCAACGTTATTGACTTCGTATTTTCAACAAGAACCGGTAAGCTGTTTCATTAATAGTGACTTTTATGTTGTCAGGCGACTAAAGCCTCCCGATCAAACAAGTTTCAGTATTTTCTGTCGCATCGTTATTTATCCTCAGAAGGCTGAAACAGCCAAACTACCTTAGCTGTAAGGACACAACGTGTCTAGTGGTCGCCATACTCATATCTAGACACACGCTTGTGTGTCGCCGCCAAGTAGATGATTTATTGTTGTTGGAGCTTAATTGTTAGAGCGTAATTGTTAGAATGTAATTGTCGTCAGATGGCCGCTCACTAGCAGACTGTGTCTTTTAACTGTAACGAGCTTATACATGATTTCAGCCTACTGGTGTAAATTCCCATGCCGTATAAATCTTTGGAAATCGTTGGAATCAGGTGTCTTGGGTCCAGTGACGAAGTATATCAGAACATTAAAGTTTGAGAAGATGTCCTTTGTGGAGAAAACGTGCCCTCAATTACGTTGATTTGTGTTACTGGCTAGCTATCTAGCTAGCTACCTACTACTAGCTAAAGTCAAGGCTCCCATGTTAATTCTCACAGGGTATAAAAACACGTCTACAGCGCGTTAGAAAAAGTTTGCCATACAAGTAAAGAGTAGTACGGGGAGTGCCTTTTTGTAAAATGGGGGTTGCAGCTAGAAGCACGTGGCCCTTAAGTGGCGCGTAATGCAAAATTATTGTTGTAACCATTGTTTGTGTTGTCATCCAAGTTTATTATAACATGCTTAACTGTTATACGCGCATCTTTTTAGTACTCATAGAGTTTTAACAAACAACTATTCTTGTAATTATTGAACTGTTTGCTTCAGCGACATGGTTAGCCAGTCCACTCAAAAATGGCATTGAACAAACTTAAGCATGCGAAACATGAGCATACAATAAACCAAACCGTGTCAATTTGGCTGATGTAACGGATAATTGGGCAACGGCATATGTGAAAATTATGAATGAGAGAATTTGTAGACATAAAATGTCCTCCGAACAATGTCCTCCGGCCAAATAATACTTTGGATGTTAAATGAAAACTTGAAGACTGCTACCGCTAGTAGCAGTCTTCAAGTTTTCATTTGACGTTCAAAGTATTATTCGGTGCCATTAACTTGGCTATAGGTTTTGGCTACCGATTCTGTAATGTGCTCATTCTGTGAAAAACGTATGCATAATTGGCAGCAAGGAAAAGACCCCTTGGAAAAACAGAAAGAAATACAGATATTGTTCATTTTTAAAGCTATTTCCAAAAGGTAATGATTCCACATCCTCAAGGTCGAGACGAATGTGATTGTGGTTGTATGAACCTCTGGAAACGAAGCACATGCCCTCTGTAATCAGTCACCTATGAGTTATATCACTTTCGAGTATATAAACCGCATACAGAAGGAGGGAGCATCACAATCCAATGTATCGACGATGGATATGCGTATCAATAGAAAGACCTTTCTAGAAATTGTGGCAGTTATCCTATTGGTGTTTGACACAGCATACCTACTGTATAATGGAATACAAAGCCAAGACAAGTATATCAACCTAGACGTTGAGGAATGCT
Organism: Lithobius niger; assembly: GCA_023313725.1. NCBI lineage: Eukaryota > Metazoa > Arthropoda > Chilopoda > Lithobiomorpha > Lithobiidae > Lithobius > Lithobius niger. Next base: position 41,537 of record JAHWFP010176343.1, on the reverse strand, counting down.
TAGAAGAAAGTCACGTTGGTGTTGGAACCATGTTATCACATTGTACGAAAGTCGATAAAACAGGTGTTTTTACTAAAAACATGTATAACAGAGAAAGGTACGCGTGCATTGGCCTTTTAAATTAATGTACACGAAACGGAAAATTTATTTGAACATTTAAAATCAATCATTACTCACACCACTAATGTAACATCGAAATAAAAAACGAGAAGGGTGTATCGGGTTTCATTTCAATGCTCTGCTTTGCCTATTTTTTTTGCAAAATAGTCGAAAGAAGAGAGCAAAGGGAAAAGTTAGGAAAAAATGCCAACAAAGTACTTTACGGGAGCCCATCACTCACGATTGGACTAAAATTTGAAATATAGGAGTCCATCACTCACGAATAGACTAAAATTTGAATACGCATAAAAACTCATTTCGTACCATTTCCACGTACAACTAATGTAATGTGGTTTTTGGAACACTGTATGTGGCACTCTCCTCCCGCCTGTCCTTTCTACTCATTGCAGAAGGAAGCTTATAAGCAGCTTCACCTACCGAACTGTGTAATTGAATAAATGCAACTTTATCATTTCAAAGTATGAATATCCATTGAAAGATGCTTTTTATTGAAATTTAACCAATAGTCACATTACGGACAAGGACTATTCGTACGCCCATACCATTTGGGATGCTACTAATTGCACTATGTTGGGTGCGTATTGCGACCTGTATGTTTTAGTCGATGTTGCTTTGTTAGTTGACTGCTTCGAATACTTTTGGATCATGGTATGAAACAGTATCGTTTGGGCCCATGGCATTTTTATACATTACCTGGATTAAGTTGGGAAGCTGCTCTTCGCATGACAGAAGTTAAATTGGAATTGCTTACATGTGTTGACATGTATAATTTGTTTAGTAAGAGGATATGGGGTGGGGTTTCCATTATTCCTAAACACTACGCAAAAGGGAATAATCCAATCATACCTGACTTTGACCCTACGAAACCTATTACTTACATAATATACTATGATGTGACTAACTTGTATGGTTTTTGTTTGAGTATACCATTACCGTATTCAAACTTTTGATGGCTGACTGAAGAAGAGTTGTTAACTGTAGATGTACTTAGTTTACCCGAAGACAGTACAGTTGGATATGTCTTACAGGTTGCCGCCTCGATTACCCTGACATTTCACATGATGTACATGTAGATTATCCCTTGGTGGCTGAGAACATTGAAATAACGCGTTACATGTTGTGGCCCTTTAATGCTAACCTGGATTCTCCCATTACCACGTTGTCACATAAGCTAGTCCCTCATTTAGGTCCACGCAAAGATTACGTCTGTTATCACAAGAACCTAGTTTATTAGCTGAAACATGGAATGGTGTTGACGGAAATTACCAAAGGGATCAAGTTTACGGAACAAGCGTGGCTTAAGCCCTATATAGATTTCAATACTCAGAAGAGGAAGACTTCCACAACGGAATTTGAAAAAAAAAACATGTTAAACTGATGATTAATTTCAATTATGGCAAGGTAATGGAGAATGTGAGAAAACTAGTACATGTTAAACTGAAAGTTGACGAAGCTAGAGTCTTGAGGTTAATGATTCACCCGCTTTGGATTACTTTCACATACTGACTTGGTTTTGTTCAAAATGCACAAACTACCTGTCATGTTAAACAGACCTGTTCATATTGGTTTTGCCGTGTTGGAACAGTCTAAACAGGCAATGCTCGAGTTTCACCTAGATTTCATGAAGGAACGGTATGGGGAAAAGTGACATTTACTTTTATCTGATACTGACAGTCTAATGTACGAGGTTGAAATAGTCGAATATGCAGTTATACATATCATCACATCTTTCTGACACCAGCAATTACCTTAATGATCATTTTTTTGTACGATTTACTTAACAAAAAGAAACTTGGTACCTTTACAGACAAGACAGGTGGTAAGCCTATTTCTGAATTTGTTGGACTTAGGTCAAAAATGTATTCATTTACATGTTGTGGATCTGTAAAAAAAAGTTGGAAAGGGATTCAACGGAATATCTTGAAAGATATATCATATGACGATTATTTTACTTGTTTACATGGACACAAATTCTTTTTATATGAATAAATATCTATTCGAAGTTTTAAGCATGAACTCTTTACTGTATTACAAAATAAGGTGGGTCATGCCTGAAGTGATTCGAAACGTCATGTTTTGGAAGATGGAATTTTGACCTTGCCCGTTCTTTCATTATAGTCTAAGTTCCTCTCTATAATCTGATTTTGTAAATAGTGGTCCTCGTTGGTTGGCTGGTGCATAGAATGAATAAAACACTTGAATAGCAAGTTGTCTTTCGTCTCAAATTACTCGTTATTGAATAAGTGGCTTCCCATTAAGCGTTGTGTGCGTTCTTCCCGAGGCTATTGCCATGGCTAGTGTTACATCTATCCCATTACACTGACCAATGGATTGGCTCATTACACGCGTTCTATTGAGAGTTGACAGGAGGAAAAAAGGAAGGAAATAGTATAGGACATGGAGTCGTGGCATAATGTTCTAAAGCCTCATAGCCTCTTATTATCTTGGTATTAATTAAAAATGAATGGTAATTAGATTTTGTATGACGTATGCCCTGCTTAACAGGATTCACCCATTCATAAAACTGTGTCAATAGTTTGACCTTTGACCTATTGATTTAATATGTATCACTACTGAAACCGAAGCTTATGCCATTTTGCGGCTCGGCCATCTTGGGTTAACCTATGGAGGCCGATATCTTGGGGGACAGTGCTGTCACTTCCGTCTTAGTCTTGTACTAATTAGTACTACTGTCGGAGTTTATTGTAAAAAATTCATTGTTCAATTCCTGCATTGTTGCATGGCAGCCACTAGCTTTGGTGGGTGACCGCCTGGGAATCTGGCTGTTGCAGACATAGGGCCTTAGGGCTTCGGGCAGATGACCAGGAGTGGTTAACGCTCGTTAAACCCTTTAAACCCTTTAACTAGCTTTGGTACTTTAACATAAATCAGAGCAGAGTGTATTTTACGATGGTGAGGATAAATAAATGCCGATGCGGTGAAATAGCTTGAGAATTTAAAAAAATGGGCAGTCTTTGTGCCATGACAAGCAATAGTTGTTTTTGAATCAAGTGCATAAACTGTTTCAAAGTGATGAAAGTGCGTGAAGATTGTTGAATTCAGCTGACTACACATTACAAACAAAAACGTCAAGTGTGCCGTAAAAAAAGGGGTTATATGATTAAAGTTTCATTTTACTTGTTAAAATGTACACGGATAAAAATTGGTGATTTTTAATTGAAATAATCAAATGTACAATTGAGAAAATTGGATCTGTTTAAGTGCTGTTGTGCTTTACGTAACGTATATGATTGGTATTTTACAGTGATGGTTATTTTGGTCACAGGTGGCGTTTTCCCAACATACAGAAAAGTAGTATTGCAAATTATTGCAATCTTTTTCGTTAATACCTCGTGGAGTTAAAAAAGTGCTAAACAACAAATTACATTCGTATCTGTCGCATAAATTATTTTGTATGAGCGGAATTAGTCAGTATTCACTAGTAGTCAGTATATAAGTAAAATGAAACTTCAATCATATAACCCCTTTTTTTACGGCGCACTTGACGTTTTTGTTTGTAATCCGTGTACCTTTTTTACGGCTGTGGTGTCTCGCTATAAAGGTTTATGCATGCAATCGATAGTTGTATGCACGAAGAATGGATCTGGAGTTTGCTGAGTGGCATTGTTCCCTAAATACAATGGTTAATACAATGTAAAACAATCAAAATGTTCGTTTAGGGTCCTGTAACTCCGGAATGGATCGACCAATTGAAAAAGTGGTACCTGTAAGGTTCAAGCCCAGGGAAATTTCTGGCTTAGATCATGTTTCAGATTTTAGGTATGTGCAGTAGTTTTTTTCTGAAACCGTGTCAGCCAAGAAGAACAAGAACAAGAACAACAAGAAGAAGTGAACAGTTTTCAAATTTACGTGTGGCTTCCTACGTTTACTTTTGCACGGAATTGCATAAAAGTTGGTGTAAAGGTTGGAAAAGTTGTTATCTACTATCTGGCCAAGTTTGAACGAAATATATTGAATAGAAACGGAGAAATTAATAGTTTTAGTTTTGCTGGAGAGAGGACTTCAATCGTATATATCGTATATATCGCAGTGTATGATACTGACTACTAGTGAATACTTACTAATTCCGCTCATACAAAATAATTTATGCGATAGATACGAATGAAATTTGTTATTCAGCACTTTTTTAACTCCACTATGTGCCTTTTATGGTTTGATGCTTGACGAGGTATTAACTAAAACGATTGCAATAATTTGCAATACTATTTTTCTGCATGTTGTGAAAACGCCATCTGTTACCAAAATAACCATCACTCTTTATTTATTAATTTATTTATTCACACTTAAGCTGAGCAGAAGCCATTATCACTCTTTAAAAAAAGGGTTTCAAAGGGTTTAACGAGCGTTAACCACTCCTGGTCATCTGCCCGAAGCCCAGGCCTCATTAGTTAACGAGTAATAATGCAAACTGACTACCACAAATAATCGGCAACACGAACATTGTCGATAAAATGGTTGTGCTACTTATTGTTGATGATTGAATGCATATCAGCAAACACCAGGAGTGGCTGACGCTCGTACGAAACTCTTTGAACCCTTTGAAATGAGCAAACGCTTTGATTTATATGATTGAAGTCCTCACTCCAGCAAAACTAAAAAAAAAATAATATCATCGTCCCTATTAAATATTTTCGACCAAACTTGACCTGATAGTAGATAACTGGGCACTGGCAAAAATAAGATGCCACCAACAAACAAATAAAATACAAAATAAGTGACATTTTAAACAAAACCCACTGGGTGAAAAAACCCGCCATGTTTCAGCGAATCA